>LOEQ01004712.1:119269-133170 GCA_001685075.1 Bramus lutescens | reverse complement strand
AGAGAGAGAGAGAGAGGAGAGAGAGAGATGCTGACATAATCCTTAGGTATCCTTCGTGCTCCTTTTCTTCCCCCTGGAAAGCCCCTAGAGAGACCCAACCTATCCAGATAAAGCCTCCCTGTTTCTTTCAGGCCCCAATGAGGAACTGGAGATTCGATTTGCCAATCGCCCGTTTCTCATCTTAAGAGGGCGGTATGGGTATGTGGGCTCCTCCTCAGACCGGGACCTGATACAATGCAATATGAATCAGCCTGACTGCATCACCTTCTGCCCTGCCGCCAGGGCATCTACCACCTTCAGGGTGAGTGGTTCATCTTCCCCACCCAGAGACCCTGACCCAGCACAGCCTCAGTCCCAGGCCGGGCTTAGCGACCTGTCACCCCTAAGGCATCATAAAAACAGGATTTCAGTTTGTTTTCATACTTCAAGGCTCCGGGGTGGCTTAGCAGAATAGGAATCAGTGAGGTTCCCAGGGGTTCTTTTGCGTTTGTCTAGAAGGATCTACTAAAGTAGGCAGGATACGATCCCCGCAGGAAGGCGAGGGAGGGGGCGCGGAGAGAGAGGAGGCGGGGACAGGGGGTGGTATTGCACGCCTCAGGGAACTCCCCTTGGAGGTTTCAAAGCTTAGAAAACTGCTTTCCAAATGGTCGACTGACATAGTTCTTCCCTTCCCAGCACAGGGCGGATCCTTCTGGTCAATAACATCTTTTGGCACCTTCCGCCCTTGGGGAAAATTCGCCCTCAACTTCTGTATAGAACTTCAGGGGAGCAACTTGCTCACGGTGCTGGCGCCCAACGGCTTCTACATCCGAGCCGACCGAAGTGGCACACTATTGGCAGACAGTGGAGACATTACCAAAGAATGTATCTGGGAATTTTAGGTAAGGAAGAGTGGTGTCAGTCAGGGAAGCAGTAGCTGAGGCGCAAGAGGAGAACGGAAGTGGGCGGGGAGACTTGTCCAAAGACCAGAATGTGGGAATGGGCTCGCTTCTGTCCAGGAGCTGACCAACTCCAGGCATTTATTCCACATCCACACCGTTCCTTACAGGCTTCTAAACCGGGCCTTGCTAGGGAGGGAAAACAAGCATCAGGCATGGAGTCTGGGTTTCTTAATGCTTTGTTGTTCTGACTTAGGAGTCTACAAGCAGGCCTGGGTGCCTATGTCTCCTTTAAGATGTAGAATTTTACCCCATTTTGGGTGAAAATGTATGTAGATAGAGAGGGGCATTTCCGTCCTTACCCCTTGGTTTATGCACTTCCGTTCTTACCCATTAGTTTTATCTCCAGCCCTGATTCTTCTCTGGAATGCCAACCTCATTTCTCTCCAACTTGACTTGATTTCAACCTTCTAGTCCTTCTAAATTAATATGACTGATTCTCTTCCATAGTCCTCTCCTTCCAATGTCATTCCCTTATGCCATGCCATCCCTCCCAGCCTGACCCTACTGTCCTTCCTGATGGTCACGGTCAAAGCCTCAGTACCTCCTCTCTAACCCCTTTTGGCTGCCTTTATTGAAGTGGGCAAACT
This sequence comes from Bramus lutescens, assembly GCA_001685075.1. Taxonomy (NCBI): domain Eukaryota; kingdom Metazoa; phylum Chordata; class Mammalia; order Rodentia; family Cricetidae; genus Bramus; species Bramus lutescens. The sequence continues at coordinate 131,642 of LOEQ01004712.1, read as the reverse complement.
CTTGGGTGCTTCCCCACCGATGTCTCTTGAGCACACTCTGTTTCATAATTACCACCATCAGTCTACGTACTGCTGTCATTGCCCCTCAGCAACAGTCCCTGTCCCCAGATTCATCCCCATCCAGTCTCTTCTGCACACAGAGTTGGTTTTTGTTTTGTTTTGGTTGGTTTGGCTTTTTGGTTTGGTTTGGTTTTCCAAGGTAGGATTTCTCTGTGTATAGCTCTAGCTGTCCTGGAATTCACTCTGTAGACCAGGCTGGCCTCAAACTCACAAAGACCCTCCTGTCTCTGCCTCCCAAGTGCTGGGATTAAAGGCATGCAGCACCATTGCCTAGCCTGCTTACCAAGTTAATTTTTATTTATTTATTTATTTATTTATTTATTTGATTTTCAAGACAGGGTTTCTCTGTAGTTTTTGGTGCCAGTCCTGGAACTAGCTCTTGTAGACCAGGCTGGCCTCAAACTCACAGAGATCCGCCTGCTTCTGCCTTCCGAGTACTGGGATTAAAGGCATGTGCCACCACAGCCCAGCATCCAAGTTTATTTTAACATGCTGCTTCTGGTTTTCCCACCCTTTCAAAAGCCCCATTTTCCTGCCTTGGAAAGTCAAATGAACTGTATAGAAAATACTTTAGGTTTGCTGTTGTTCCCACTATTATTGTTGTCATATAGCCCAGGCTGGCCCTTGACTTACTCTGTAGTCAGGGATGACTTTGAATTCAGGATCCTCCTTCCTCGACCTCCTGAGTGCTGGTTGATTACAGGAAAACCCTACCATTGATGTTGGAGATGGAACCCAGGGCTTCACAAACACCAGGCAAGTATTCTTGTAGTTAGAACTGTGACCTTAGAGAAATTGCTTTCACATTTCAAGACCTCTGTTTCCTTGAGTGTGAAGTGGAAATAATCTACATCATAGGTATTATCAAGGCTAAGAGCCAATCAGAAACTAACTATATCGACCCTCAGTATATGTTCAGTCTTCTCCACATAGTCTACACAGTGCACAAACTGAGTAAAGTAAAATGAAATTCCATCAGGCTTCAACTTTTGTATCTATGACTTTAAGAGTTTGGTTTGGCTCTTTCCAAGCCCCGCATCCTAGTAGACAATGTGCTGTAGAGCATAAGAGCCCAGTCCTAGACTCAAAGCCTATCCCTTGAAGGGGAAACAAAACTATGGTTTTGACCTCGGAGGGAATTGTGAGGAATTCCTAAGATAGTAAATGTTCTGTGTGACCTGGCATCTACTACATTCTCATTTTATCAGAAGTCAGTAACTCAGTTTAATTTCTTAGTAAAGAGGGGCTTATGCTTAATATCATAGGAGGCCCTGGGTTCGATGCCACCATTGAAATAAGACAAGACAAATACACAAAAGGACAAGTTCTTAGTAAATGCTTTCTTGTTAACCACAAAGCCTTTCTCTGAACTCTGATGGAGGTTTTATTTTTCCTATAAATTCATCTAACACTTATTTAATGTTTATCCTCACCCAGAAAGGTATAAATCGCTTCATTCTCTCTCCTCGCATAGGACTGCTGAAGGTCCATTTCCTTGTCCTTCTCCAGGTCAATGGGATGCCGCCTGCCAAACTCTAAATCCCCCAGGCCTCCAAGAACAACTTCTAGCTAAACAGGACAGAAGACCCCGAGTCAAGATCCAAAAGAAGAATACATGTTGTACAATTTTTCCTATTAGCAAAACACCTGTTTCAAGCGACAATACATCACAACAGGCCACCCCCAAGACCCATATGTGCATCTGACTCAAAGGACATATGTGTGTCTGATTTGGGAGACATAGGGTCTAGGCTACCACATTTTCTCTCAGTGTAGAATGTGCATGCACATGCATATATGAGAGCAGAAAGGGAAGGAAAGGGGCCTTTGAAAAGGGGGAGAGTTCAGGGCTAGCCTGGTCTACAGAGCTAGCTCCAGGACAGCTAGGACTACTCATCGAAACCATGTCTTGAAAAAAAAAATAAAGAAAAAGAAAAAAAAGTAAGGGGAGTGCAAGTGAAGAAGAGAATAGAACAAATATGTGTGTGCATGATCTATATATATACATACATATACATAAAGTATCAAAATAAAATACACTATTTAACTGGACGTGGTGATGAATACCTATAGTTCAGTACTCAGTAGGCTAATAAAGTTTCAGGCCAATTTCTAATTTAGGCTACACAGTGGGACCCTGTAAAAACCATACACACATACATACACAACACAAACCACACATGCATTATTTTGAATACTAGCTAAAAATAATAGAAAAGAAGAAAAGAGTAGGTGTCAGGTTGAGGGTCAAAGAGTGTCTCCCCAGGATGCTGTAAATTCTACCCAAGAGGAAGGAGACGTATAGTTACCACATGCTCCCCACCCCTAGCCCAAACTAATAAACTTTTCCCAATGGTCCCTTGACGAACCAGCCTTGCTGTGAAGGATTCTGAATGTAGATGTAGCTTGTAAAAGTCTTTTAGACTCTTCCTTGGGGAAGAGTATTTCTCTTGCTCTCACCATTCCTTAGCTGCCTCTAGTTCTTTGTCTAGGGCTGAGGCCTTGTGAGGCTTTCTCCATTCCATGTTAGTATGTTTGTTGGTTATCCAATACCATGCACATACAAGTAACATTATATGGGCTGAGTGAGATGTATGCATGAATGTAAGTATATATGAATGGGTGAAAGGATGGATGATTTTATGGATTTATGGGTGTGTGTATGTAACAATTAAAAAGAGGTCATCTTGCCTGGAAATCATGTCCTAGAAACCTAACTAAACACCCTGGACTATTAAAATCAAAGATCTTGGAAGAGGACATATCACCACTAATTTACTAAATCAGCATCATTCCTAACTATGTTCTAGATGGGGAAATCTCAGGAGGCCTCAACCCTAGGCAAAGAACCACAGGTAATTAAGGAGTGCTGAAAGCTGGAGAAATAATCTTCTCTAGGGAAGAGCACACCCAGTGATTATCTAATACCACATGGTCTGCTATTAAAACATGTACATCCAAGTAACATTATATAGACTTAGAGTAGGTTGTATTTATATATCTAGGAATACACACACATATATAAAACAAAATAAAACAGAACAAAAAAACTAGCAAAAAATAGAAAGACCAGGAATTTGAGAGAGCAAAGGAAGAGGTACTTGGGAGAATTTAGAAGTACAAAAGTAAGCGAAATGATGTAATTATATTAATTTCAAAAAATATTTAAAATAAAAAATCTTGTACACATTCTCATATTTAAATAAAAAGTGCTCTGAATTTGAGAGGGGTATTAGAGGGAAGAAAGGATGAAAATAATGTATTCATATTACAATTTCAAAAAACAGACTATTGTAAGAATGCCTTTTAGGTTATGAACAAAAGAAAGAATGTTCCTCTTAGGAACATGGGTGCCAGTATTAGCACCTGTGTTCACCCCGCCATCCCTTGCTCCCCCTGACTGTTCACCAAGCCTCCTTGAACTATCGTTAGCTTTGATGCAGTGAAGTAAGTCAAAGCAAAGTAATTCCCTCACCATTTCTCACCTCTGCAGGCAGCTGGAGTGCTTGACCTGAGGCCCATAACTCATGGCAGCACAGCTCAGCCTCATACTCAGATGTGACTAATGTCTACTGCTCTTGCCATCAAAGCAGGGCTTACAGAATGTATGCCTGTCTTGCCCTCTCTTCATTACTTTAGCCTTTATCTATCTCCCACTTGTCCTGTTAATGTTTTAATTTGCATAGACATTCATTTAGAAAGGAATATTTTTGTATTGCTGTCATAAAACAAAACCCAAATCACTTGCTTCTAAATACAAAGTGGCTATAAAAATAAGCACTATGAAAAAGCAAAGCAACGCCATGAAATCCTAGACATCCCCACACCTAGCCCAGGCTGAGCTCCCATCTCTCCTTTAGTTAAGGTTAGCAACTGTTTAAGGAGGTGCTGAGAGGACCACAAGCGACTTTCTCCTGATACAATCAGGATTGAAAGTGTTTAAAAGTTATTATTTCACACAGCAGACTGCCTCTTAAAGCCAGCATCCATGTCCCCAAATACCCCATATGACAGTAAATGCTTGCTTTTAAAGTCTTCTGATGAGAAAAGTAGAAATAAAAATATGAACGATACTCAATTTGGAGAGGAGAAAATGGCCTTAGGTTTCAGTATTTCTTCTCAAGATACATGAATTTATTTTTTAATTAAATGTTAAGTAGGAAATGCTAGAGAGTAGGAGGCCTCTTTTCCAAGAGGGCATTAAACACAGACCTCCACCAGGAAGAGAGTGTTCCTGCAATCCCAGCAAACTTAAGAGATTGAAGCAGAATTACTGGAACTCAAGAGTTTAAGGCTATCTTGAGCAAGATGAGACTCTGCTGCAAAAACAGGTCTTACCTAAGGAGATAATACATCTTACAGGTCTTTTAGTACAAAACCTCTTCCTCAGCATTCTGTAAACACACACACACAAGCATGGGAATGTGTGTATACAGGGATACTAATGCGAGTGCAAACATGAGTGTGCACACAATCCACAGTCTTATGTCCAGTTCCCCACAAGTGACCCTTCATCCTTTGCTTGTCTGTGCTCATCCATGGGTCTCAGCTGAAATGAGACAGCTCTGACCGTTGCTGATGTCAGGCCTGGTGCTGGAGTGAGGAGCTGTTTTCTGTCTATGCTGTGCACATTGCCTTCCTATAACCTTGCCTATTTTCCTGAGCAGCCCTATCAAGCAGACCTCCATCTCAAAAGCAGAGAAGTCAGGGGAGGGGCAGGCTGTGTCGTCTTTGTCATCAAATGGCTTCCAGGGCTACACCATCATCACACTTTTCTCTGTTGGTGAAAATGCTCCAGAAAAGAAGGCGCAACCCACATGTGGTGTTTGAAATATGGCTGGTTCAGTGGTACCTAACTGTTCATTTTAACATGGATTACAAATAAATAGATGTGTGGTTGCTCACCAGTTCCTTAACACCCAGCTTTAGAGGATTTGCTAAGTCTTCTTGAATGACAAACTCTAAGTCAGTGCCTACTCCAGGTGGAAAACACAGGCACAGCACCCACCCCCGCTCCTGTCACTACCACCATTATCCACCCTCTGCCTCTCAGAAAAGGAAGGAATTGTTGAGAATTTGCAGTACCTATGATTCTAGTACTTGGGAGGTGGAAGCAGGAGGACTAGGAATTCAAGGTCAGGCTGGGATTATATGGGAAGAAGGGGGGTAGGGGGGAGAAGGAACTTAGAAATACAAGCCAGTCTTCCTTTCCAAATATCCCCTCTCTTAACTTCTTTTTTCTATCTTCTTCCCTTTCCTCACATCCCAAGACTACCAGGGAGAAGCCTGCAGCTTTCTTTGCAGACAGACTTGAGAAGATCTGGAACTCAAGTGTGCCCTGAAGCATTTATGAACAGGAGAGGAGAATCTCAAAATGTCATTTCCACTCTGCTGCTATGGCAAAAATACATATGCAACTAGGAAATTGATGTTTATTTGTTTAGACCAAAGAACTATAATAAATTGTCTTGGCAGGGGTTGTGGCACATACTTTTAATCCCAGCACTTGGGAGGCAGAGGCAGGTGGATCTCTGTGTGTTTGAGGCCAGCCTGGTCTACAGAGCAAGTTCTAAGACAGCCAGAGCTACATAGTGAGACCCTGAATCAAAACAAACAAACGAACAAACAAACAAGCAAAAAACAAATAAATAAAAGAACTCTAGTAAATTTTCTTAGGTGTGGCTATTATGTTATGGTTAGTTATTTATTTGTTGACTCTCATTTGTTTGTTTTCTGCTGACCTGTGCTGGAGGACTGAAGAGTGAAGTGCTATGATGTAATATGATGTGTGTGTATGTGTAACCCCAATACCTAAATAGATCAATAGGTACATGAATACCTACAAACATGGGATTGACAGATTCGTTACTATAGATAAATATGACTGGATACAATGCATGTATACATAAATTACGAGATAGAAGATAGATTGATAATAGATAGATAGACAGATAGGTGATAGATAGATAGACAGAAAGAAAGAAAGATAGATAGATAGATAGATAGATAGATAGATTAGATAGATAATAGACAGACAGACAGATAAATAGAAGCACATTGGTGTTCATGAGAAAAGAAGGTTAATAGCAAGAACTTTTGCTAACTTTAAAAAAGCTTTTATTACTGCCAAATGGAAGCCTGTAATGGCCAGTGTGCGTAATGAGTCGATGCCGCTTCTCCTGACCCTCCAATCAGATGGTACACAGGAGGAGTGGTGAGGCAGGGCCAGGCAAATTCCATATATGAAGAAGAAGCCACAGGAAGGAGGGAGTGGCAATCTGTGTGGGGGAAATAATGGCATTAGATCTCACCTGTCTCTGGATCTCTCACCTTAGTCCAAGTCTTATAACAGTGGGGTACCAGACAGGTTAGGGCTGAAGTGTCACCAAGACTAGTGACAGAACCAGCGGCAGGAAGAGCAAAGGTGGCAGTGGGGATAACACCATGCAAGACTCTTGGGAGCTTGGGCTTTTCACCCACATTAATTTATCCACTATGAGTGTGTAGGTGTGTATTCAAATGCAAGCCTGCATGTGTACAAGCAGGGCCTCCCCCTCCCACATGAATTTATCCACTATTTGTGGGTTTGAATGCCTGTGTGTGCACAGCATGTGCAAAGCACACATGTGGAGATCAGAGGACAACTCGTGGGAGTCGATTCTCTCCTCCTGCCGTGTGAACTTCTGGGGTCAGACTCAGGTTGTCAGGCTCAGTAGCAAGTGCTCTTACTTGCTAAGCCATCTTGCTGGCACCTGGGTTGGGCTTATTGGTCCTACAGGCCTCTCAAAGTCACTGAGGCGGAGGGCTGAGACATACTTACCTAAGGGTATATACATTCAGATCTCAACACCACTTCCTTTGCCTTCTGTAGGTGTCAGAGCTACTATGGACTCCCCAGGATTAAGAGCCACACAAGGAATGAGGGAAGCTGTATTGAGAGATTCCTTTGGTATACCCAGCTTGAGGACCATACCCTCCTACAGAAAAGGTGAAGAATACCCACAGCTGCCCCTTCACATGCCCTCCAGGATCTATAGTAGACTCTGGGAACACACAACCTGTTCTCAATTCTTACCCCAGCAGGACTGGAGATAGGCGTGGGATGGGGTGTCACTGAAACACCTGTCTGGTGCTGTCCCCCAGCACAGGTGACAGAAGGAAGGACTCAGTGGTTCCAGCACAGGCAGGGCTGCTGAGGGCACACTACCAGGGGACTCCTAGAGAAAGCAAAGTTGGGGGTCTTCTCAACCACTAGTGGGAAAGCCTTGGAACTAGGACTGCATGGCCCCCAAGATCACCTGCCCCCCAGGCTGTGTCCTATACTCCAGAGAATACCATTCACATGGGAGACCAGGGATAGCACTTTGTAGAAGACACAGTGCAGGCCTTGCTTATCCATGGGTTTTCCTCATGCCTTCACCAGAAATTGGAGAGGTCATGAGACCTTCAGTCTTCCCAGTTCATTAACTCCCCCCTCCTCCTAAGTACCTGTGCAGAAATGATCCCTGGGGGAACTCTTGGTACCATCAGATCCTGAGAAGCACCTACAAGGTGAGGGTGGATCCATTCAGAGGGAGAAATAGGCATGGGGACCTGGGATGTGGTAAAAGACAAAGGTTCCAGGAAAGGTAGCAGCTTCTTGCAGAGTTTGGAAGAGACAAATGTCACAAACTAGGCTGTCTTCTTCCCAAAACAGGCCTTAGGAAACCAGAAATAATGATAAAGTTCAAGGGATGATTCTAGAGAGTGAGCAGCCATTAAGAACAGGGTCTGGACATGCCCAGAATCTAGTACAGAACCAGGTATATGAGGATTGCTATGTAAATGTAGACGTATGGACGGATAGACGGATAGATTGATGGATGGATGGGTGGATAAAAGGATGTATGGATAAATGGATGGATAGATGGATAGGTGGATTAGTGGATGAATAGATAGATGGATGGGTTGGTGGATGGATGGATGGATGCATGGATGGATGGATGCATGGATAAACAGATGGATAGGTAGATAGGTGGATTGGTGGATGAATAGATAGATGGGTGGGTTGGTAGATGGATGGGTGGGTGGATCGATGCATGGATGAATGGGTAGATGGATGGTTGAGTGGATATGCACAGAAATTACCTGGCATCTGTGTTTCCCACTTCAGCTTCTCTTGCCTTCGCCATTTGGCTCTTCTATTGGAAAACCAGACCTGAGAGAGAACAGGAACTGTATCACTGGCTGTGTCTTCAGCCACCTGGCACCAGCTGCTCTCACCATGTGTCCCTGGCCTGGACTCCTGGCCACCACTCCGGCACCCTCCCTCCCTGCTCTGCCTTTGCTCTCCTTCTCCTTCCTCACTTAGAAGCCCTGGGTGTGGAAACGAGGAGAGCGATCAACAGAAAAGCAAGGAGGACATCACCTCTGATTTTTTTCTAAGCAAGTATTTTCTCCCACCCTCTTGCTGCCATCTCTACCTTAGCAGACCCAAAGCCCTGGTCAGAACATTCTTCTCCTTTCCAGTTTCCTCACACTGTGCTACAGAGATCACTCACCCTCACTGTGTCCTCAGGCAGAGAAGTGGCTGCAGCCAGCTTTCCACGGGCCACTGAATCTGGGTACTGCCCACGCTGGAACTCTGTAGAATCAGAGATTCCCACAGTGAGGGTAAGGAAGGCATGGTCTCTTGTCAGTCCCCACTCCCTACCTCTTAAAACCCTAAGTAGCCCTCCTTTCCAAGGCCAAGCCACCCAAAGCCTGGACCCTTCAGCCCTTGCCCACAAGTCTCAAGCCTTTCTGCATTACCAAGGACCTTCCGCCCCACTGTCTACCCCAGCCCAGCACCTTTTTCCAGGGCCTCAGCTTGGACTGGGGAGAAGATAGTTCGATTCCTGTGGCTGGTCCCTGGATGGGGACCTCGGGGAGCCTCACACCTACTGTGGGAACTGGGAAGAGTTGGAGCCAAAACAGCTGCAAAGGAGGACGATGTCTTATGGCATTTGTGATGTAGACCTTTCTGCTTATCTGGGGTCTCTCACTAGACAACAACACAGGCACAGAAGCAGAACGTGGCTACAGGAGTATGCAGTTCCTTGCTATGCAGTTGCTATACAATGTGTCCAGAATCATGGTACTACTTAGGGAAAACAGAATTGCTCCAGGCTTGAATGACCTGTAGAATATGGACAATGTTCTGAGAAGCTAAAGGAAGTAGAGGAAGGGTAGGAAAGGCCCTGTCTAGCCTTGCCCCTAGCAGTTAGTGTGAACCGAGGAGTTAAGGGATCTAGGTTTTGTTCCAAGACATGCCAACTACTGGCTGACGACTGAGCAAGCAATTTCATTTTTCTGAACCTCTGTATTCTACCAGGAGCAAGTAAAGCTACCCACTAGAGCCTCTTTAAGGGAGTATTGGGAAGGTGATTGAAAAAAGAAGGAGAATTCCTCATGATAGGCAGAAGGAAGAGCTATAAAATGCTAAGAATTTGGTTCTGGTTATCTCTGCTGGCAATTCTACTACTCACCTGGTAATCTGAGTTGTGTCCAGTGCAACTTCTGGTCTTCCTGTAGCGCCCGAAGGACTCTGTTGATAGACGACACCTGGGGTGTTGGGGTACATATTGGGAAAACGTGTCTACACCCAGGATTGCATTCTGTAGATCCTTTGCCCTCACCTGACCATTCCCAAGACCTGCTCTGCCCCCAACCCATACTTCCTCCTCAATTCCCTGACTACCACCGCTTTTCAGAAGAGAAATTTGTGAGTCAGGAGGCCGATACCAGTTTCCCCAAACACCAGGCTAAGACAACAAAATTGCCAAGGAAGAAAGGAATCTTCTCCCCAGTCTACCAGCAAAGCCCCAAGGTAGGGAGAGGGCACTTACACTGGGAGCCTTGTCCTGAGTACAAAGTCCTTCAGCACAAAGCTGGCGTTGTATCTCCCAAGCAAAGAGTGCTGGATACTCATCCTTTAGCTGAGCAATTCGAGCCACCACAGCCGGTGTGGCCAAACGCGGCTTGCTTCCTCCAATACTCTTGGGTTCCAAGACACCTGTGCGGTAGTAACGTCCTAGGATCTTGCTCACACAGCCATTAGATACCTGAGTCAGATGAGAAGCAGGAACGGGACACAGAAGACATGATAGGTAGAAGGAAGCTGAGCATTTCTAAGACAAAAGGAAGCTACAAGGCAAAGGGGGGTTTACTGAACCAAGCCATGGAGTTGAGTGGCTAAGCTCATCTTGGGCACCTAAAACTCCCCTTTCCAACCTCCAAGAGGGTCTTCTAGGAGGAGACCCTTGGGGTTCAGCCCCAAACTGTTATCTTAAGAGAGGTCCTCGGTGCCTGGTTCTTGTCTCCATTATGGGACAAAAGGTTTGGCACTACCTTAAGGCTCCGAGAGATGTCACAGGGTCGCATCCCACTCATTGATAGCTGCACAATCTGCTGCCGGGTGTCCAGAGGAAGAGGCCGGCCATTCACAAAGAGTCCCCCCAGCTGATTCACACTGCTGATTCCTGAGTGTTAGAAGTAAGCTTCAGCACACTGTGTGTGTCCAGGTCCTCACCCATCCTTGCAGAAGGTCATTCGGGTTTTCTATGCTGGTCGGCTGCCACACAGTCTGTCTTTCTCTAAAATTGTGGCCACCTTTTCCCAGGGTCCTCAAAACAAGCCACTTTTATTTATTTATTTATTTATTTATTTATTTATTTNTTACGGTTTATTTAACTTTATTTTATGTGCATTGGTGTGAAGGTGTCAGATCCCACAAGCCACTTTCTTTAGAAGCTGGTTATGTCCTAACCCAAAGGAAGCAGAGTAAAGCAGAGAGGGAACAACTGGAGAAAACTATGCCCAGAGCATTGACTAAGGACAAAAGAAATTGTGTTGTTGGGAGCCAAGAACCAGCGGCGTAGTCTATCTCGGAGCCCTTCTATATTCTTCCAGCTTCTCCCAGGCCTCTCACCGTCCTGCTGCATGCTTCACACTGGTCCTCACAGAAAGACAGGACACCAACTGGCAGACTGAAAGGGGCAGCTTCTAGAAGTTTCCCTTTTGATCTGGTTCTGCAATAATATGGGCTTATTTAAGTGTGGTCCCTTGAAATGGTCAAGGAATGGAATGTTTTTTACAGGGTCAGTAGGTTGGCTAACACAAAAACTTTGTGATTCTGTTATATTCTTATGTGATGGACATCACAGAGTCAGCTGGGGGCTGGATCTTTCCTGGTAAGGAGGATGGAGGATGAGTAGGAACTAACTTCCCACATATCTATTAAAGAGGGGCTGAGAGGTGGAAGGGACCATTCTCAGTACCAGGACTTTCTCTTCCCCAGGAGGACAATGTGACGATCATAAGCCTTCTCAGTGCCTGACTCACACACTTGAGCCAGAGACTCTGGCTTTCAAGTTCAGAGTTCGTAATCAGAAGGTCCTAAATTCATTTCTCCAAACTCCCATCAAAGCACTTCAAGGACAGCCTTATCCTTGTTTTTTGTGTTCTCCAGGAAGCTCGGAGGTGGGGGGATTTGGGACTCAGCTCTACCCTCTGGTCCCACGCTTTGGAAAGAGATACATAAAGCCTGAGATGATGGCTTCTACTAGAAGGCATGGCTCATAGCAGGGCCTAAGGTTGTTGTAGCTGTTGATGTTTTTGAACATGGAATAAAGCTAGATACCACAGTGAAGTTTCCTTTTCAATGGCTGCCTTTCAGACATTGTAAATTTTACTAGCATTTCCTTGCAGCATTTGGAAAGGAAGGGGTGCTGATGCTGTCTGCTCGTGGGAGCGGAAGCCATCTTCAGCACAAGAGAGTCTGCGCAGCAACAGCCACAGTCTTGTCTTTTCTGCTCTCAACAGCAACTAAAAGGAGTTGACGCTGTCTCCTTTTGTGCCTGGGATCCTGGCAGAGCTATAGGTAACTCCAGGGAACAGTTTACCCATGGAACTTTCCTGAAATAACCAAGCTGCCTTGGCTCAGTTAACAGCAATTACTTCGAATAGGGCATTAGGCATGAGCATATTGCTGTTTGTTTGGGATGAAGTGAGGGGGGAGAAAAGGACAGAGGCAGCTGAGTGTGGAGAGAGTTATACCAGGAGAGGGAGAAGGTTAAGAATATCAGTCACACCTGAATCCTTCCTGGGAGTCTTTCCTTTTAAATGGAGATACCAATGCAATAGGAAGAAGAAACCAGCAGGAGCAAAACATCAATGGATCCAGAGCTCATTGAATTTGGTAGTGGGGGTGACTTTTTTCATTTATGTTTAGGCATCTGGAGATATACCCATTCAATCTCTCAGCATTCCAGAAACTCAGTGAGACAGCCAAATC
>LOEQ01004712.1:29660-74755 GCA_001685075.1 Bramus lutescens | reverse complement strand
ACAGACAGACAGACAGACAGACAGACAGACAGAGAGAGACGTGTGGTATGTGGCTTGTGTTGGGTGGGGGTGGTATTTTGTGACTTGCTTGACTGTCTGGTCTAGGATTTTTAATCATTCCTCCCTCCTGTGGCTGGCTAGTAGGAATGGCTTGGCCCTGAGGGCAGCCAAGGTCTTATGCTGTCTTTGAAGGGCAAGCTGGGCCAAATTCTCAGCTGGACAGCCAAACTTACAGCCTAGTAAGCAAGAGTCTGAAAAAAAAGCTGAGTTTGTAGCTCAGTTGATACAGTGTTCATTTAACATGTAGGAAGTTGTGGGTTGAGCCCCCCAGTACTACACAAATTGGGTGTAATACCATGCCCCCTAATACCAGCACTTGGAAAATGCAGACAGGAGGACCAGAAATGTAAGATCATCCTTGGACACATTTCAGTTTCAGGCAGGCCTGGGATATATGAGATCCTGTCTCAAAACAGGTAACACAAACAACAAAAACACTCCAAATAACACCTGCTCCAAACTACTGATGCTTGTATGTTGATTTTTTTTTTATATTTAGCTACTCTCTAAAAGTGCTTGTTGAATTTAAGTGTTTCTAGTGGTGCCATCAGAGTCTTTTAAGTATGATATCTGGTAATTTTTGTATGTATTATAATATTGAGATAGTAACTTGCCCTATAGATCAGGCTGGCCCCAATCTGGTGATCTTCCTGCCTTAGCCTTCCAAGTGCTGAGGTTATAGGTGTATGCTACCATGCTTGGATTGTTCTTCAGTTTTAGAAGTCAGAGAGACATTACAGGTCTGTTAATCTTAAAATTCTAGGGGTCTCTGACGTAGTGGTAACGGGCGCAAATGTGACTTGAGTTCAGACATACCATCTGCTAAACTTCTTTTAGCAAAGATGAAACCCATTGAAGTATGGAAATGTGCAATGCGTTTATAGATTCTCAGAGCTGGTGGCACAGGTATGATGCACAGGCTAAGGTACAGCAGGTGAAGATTCTCTCTTCTGGGCTCTTTTGTCCCATGTGCCCCTTATTCCCAGAAAAACACTTGCCATAAGTGAAATTGGGATATTTCAGAACATAGTTTCCACTATAGTCTAAAACTTTTTTTTTTTTATTAGTTCCTTTTTTTTTTTTTAAGGGGGAGCTAAGTAATTCCAATTTACTTGAGGGTTCTTTTTTTTTCCTCCCAACTTCCAGGGACAAGAAATATGTTCAATCAGCAGAAATCTATTCTGTGTATAGACTGTACCTGACTTTAGAACCACCTAAGGATGGGGGTTCTTTCCATCCCTGTCTACCCAAGACTGTCAGGCTTTGTCCCTGTTGTGTTGGCCTGATCTGAGTGATGAGGGTAAATGACAGTAACCGTCAACTCAGCCGAACAAGTACAGGAGAGTGTGTAGGGACGGAGCTTCAGAGAGCAGCGTGAATGGTGTAGATGGCCCTGAGTCCCCGCTGATATAGCTCTCTATGGCTTGATGGGAGGAGGATTATGTGGCTGAGAGTCCTTTGTGGGAGACAAGTAATCTAAGCTTGACAGCCAGTGCTCTGTGGGATTTTGGCCAAAGCTTTGGGCTGAGTGGTTTTTCTGTCTCTCATTTGGTTGCTGCTAACTGGAGAGAAGTAGTTTTGATTGTAGTGGAAAGAGGAACTTGTGAATTTAAATGTCCTTGGCTTTTTTAGAAGTAAAATGCTGGAGAAGTCACGTCTTAGTTGTGGCTGGTTTTAAAATCTTTCCAGAGAAGATGGTGTAAGGGACAGACATCTCGACAGAGGCAAAGGCATGTAAACTAGTGAGGTACAGGAGGGGAAACTCAGGTGAGCCCTCTGGACTCATGTGCGAGACTAAGTAAGGGTGGCTGGACCTTTGTACTGGAGAAGGAAAGCAAAAGGGACTTCAAAGCTTTCGTTTCCAGTCCCTGAAATACACTCATGTGATATTAGTGAAGTGTTCAACCTCATGAATTCTGTCCCAGGAGGTTCTTTATCTTGTAGCTTTAATATCTGAAACATCATTATTTGGGTAACAACCCAAAACATAATCATTGTATCAAGTAAATTTATCTTTTTAACCGTTAGGCGACTATCCCAGCCCTTAATAAGAAAAATAGGATATGCTATTCCTCTATGTATATTGCATGGTGAGACCAGAACCCATCTAGGTGCTGGGGTCCCACTGGGATCTGCTATTCTGTATGCAGTAATTACTTGTGTTATTGCTCTTGGCAGTTGAGCCCTTTTACAGCCCAAAGGCTGAGGGCTGCTTCTGTTACTTAAGAGCTAAGTTACCTTGTTAAACTCCTCTGGTGAGAGCAGTAGAATCTCCTCACACCTCCCGTGGGTGCTCCTAGGACACAGGTCAGCCTGTGATTACGGCTGCCCTCCCCTTGTCTTACTAGTCACAGGCCTTCCAGACCTGGGTAGAGGAATAAGAGTTTTAATTGAATTCTTAGGAGTTCTTTTGAAAAGTGGAATAGCAGCCTGTCTGGGGGAAGCCAGAAACAGTTAAATGATGAGGGACTTGTGCTTTTATTCTTTTCTGACACTGCCTAGGACTTTAAGGGTAAGAAGATTCCTGATAATGTGCTAGTTCATCAGTAAAAGACTGAAAAGTCTGTGGTAAGTTTGTAATTTGTATTTTATTTTGAGATCTAATATTGACAGTCATTTCAAATAGTGATAATACATAATTTGACAGGAAGCAAATCTTCAACTTTTGCTAAATATGTGTGCTCATTTCTGAAACACCTTGAAATTGTTGGAAAAACTTAAGTTTTTGCAGGTAACATGAAAGTGCCTCTTTCCTCATTGTCCTGTTAACCTTGCACACAAGCAAAAATAAGCATCCAGTGTTCTTCAGAATAATAGTCTTGAATTCTTGAATAATATATTCAGTAATCCTTTATTGCTGTGTGTTTAAAGAAACGTGCATATAACTTTACAGAGACAAACAAGAACAGTAATTGCATGGCCTTTTTTTTTCTTTCATATTCCAGTATCTCTGGTCTGGTTCATTTGGCTGTGCATGGTACAAAGGTTCTCTACTCCTTTCTGTCACTTGATGATGGTTGGGTATTGGACACAGTACATTTTGCTCAGAGACAGGATGAGAGCAGTGCAGTGACTGAGAAATTAAGAGATTCCTGGCATGGCTAACTCAGTAACTTTTCCCTCTCCTGTCCTGGATTGGGATTTGCTCTTGTCCTTCTCTGGATCTGGGCCCTGGAATTGGGGGAAGTGGCTGGACACAGGTACTCAGCTGAGGAGTCCTAGAGTGGCATTCCTGGTTTTTCTGCCCTTCTCACCACATTGCCCCAAAGTTTCTTTGCCCAACAGGAGTATTTTTTTTTGTGGATTTGCAAAGATGACCATGGTTTTTGGAGAATTGCTTCCTGCTTGTGAAGTGATAGTACATAATTTGACAGGAAGTAAATCTTGAACATTGCTACATATGTGTGCTCAGTTCTGAAACACCTTGGACATATATACAGAATATGTATGAGGAAAAACCTTGATCCATTATTCAAGATGCACAAACTAGGCTTAAGCTATGTTCTAGAATGTACTCTGGAAAGGAAAAATAGCCCCCAAATGCTTTCCCTTTCTGCTCTCAGACTTACCACAGTACCTTTTTGTGACTGATGTGTGGGTTATATTCCACACAGCACCCCCCCCACCCCCAAGAAGATACCAAGTAGATATCTTACTCACTTCTGACATTATTTACCTGGAGATAGTGTCAGGTTCCACAATAGAAGCCCTTCAGATACCAATCACAAGTTCTCGGTTGTAACCCATGTCTCCCAACCAACTACAAACCTCCCTTTCATTAATTTGCTAAGGCATATCACAGAGTCCAGAGAAACATTTACTGGTTTATTAACGATGCTTCTACCATGGATGCAGAAGCACATCCTAGTGAGGAGATGGATGTGAGCAGTGTGAGCAGGTGGGGGGGATGAGAGAGCTTCACGCTCTCTCAGGACATGTCACTCTCTCAGCGCCTCTCTTTGTTCACCAGCTTGGAAGCTCATCAGATCTTAGTCAAGGGGTTTTGGAGCAGATGATCTGGTGGCACAAGCTTGGAAGTAAGTATTGGCTACTAAGAAGACTGAGGCTGGAGGATTACTTAAGCCCAGGAATGGGGGAGTGTTGGAGACCAGCTTAGGAAGTATAGTAAGACCTTGTCTCAAATTTCGCCTTTCCCCCATGTGCGTATGAGTGGCTCTAGTGGGTGCCTGACATCCCGGGTGTCTAGAATCTTTCTCTGTCATTGCCATCTTTTATTTTGAGATAGAATCTCTCACTGAACTTGAAGGTAGTTTTTCAGCTAGAATGGCTAACTAGAGAGTCCTGGTATCTGGATTTGTGGACATGCTATTCCTGACTTTGTTTTTTATCTGTTTATTTTTAACTATTTCTGTGTATGGATGTTTTGCCTGCATGCATGTTTGTGCCTTCAGGTAAGAAGAGAGGATCCAATTCCTTGTGACTGGAATAATAGATGTTTGTGAGCTGCCATGGGGATGCTGGGAATTTAACACAGGTCTAATTGAAGAGCAGCCAGTGTTTCTAACTACTGAGCAATCATCACTCCAGGCCTCTATATTTGTCTTTTTGCATTGGTGTTGGGATCTGAACTTTGGTTCTCATGCTTGCACAGTAAACACAATCTACTAACATTTTTAAAGTAGAGTCTCATTAGCCCAGGCTAGCCATGGATAACTTTGAGGCCAAGTGCTGGGATTACAGCTATGTACAACCACAATTACCAATCAAACTCAGGGTTTACCAACTGACTTATGTCTCCAACCACTTTATGTATGTATTCACTCATAGACTTTAATCATTAGCACCATTCCCTTAGGTTGGTTGGGTGGGATTGAAAGTTATAATCTTTATTCATTTTGTCTTTCATGGTGCCTGGCCACATTCTGAGGCAAATGGTAAAGTCCTATTGCGCAGTGATTAAGAGCATTGGATGTTCTTCAATGGGTTCGATTATAAGCACATGAATGAATGCTAACAACTGTGAGTAACTCCTGTTCCCTCTTCTGGTTTCTAAGGGCACCAAGCATGCATATGGTACACAGACATACATGCAGGCAAAACACTTGTATACATCAAAGAATAAATCTTAGAAACAAAACAGCAAGAACAATAACACCAACAAAATTAAGCGTTTGCATTGTATTCCATTATATAAAATAGGCTAACTTCTGCCACTTCAGTCTGGAAAGGTGGAGTGAGATTTAAGTTTGTGGAAGACTGATCTAGTTTGATTGATGGTGGCTTAGGCTTGCTTATTCCTTTTCCTTTGTGTATCCATATCCACTGTGTTCTGTGCCCATTCACTTATGCTTCTCATTGAGTTGGAAGAAAAAATAAACACTATTGCTCTTTTTTGATGCCAACTTAGGCATTTAGATACACGTTTATTTTCATGGAGTTTGGATACAAGCTTTGGGTTGTAAATCTGAGAGACTCTTGTCTACTAATCAAGAACAAATACAAAATCATGGGGAATATAATTAGAAAAGAGATAATAGATAGCATTTGCTCAGACACCAGCCATCCCTTCTGGGATTATGGGAAGTGAATGGAAGAAAGTGGAAAGACAATTGAATATTGAGCAGTTAATTAGGAGATTCTCCAAAGTGGTCAGGGATATAGATTTGAGTGGTTTCTGTTGAAAATAGAGTAGACTTGACAGCTCACAGGAAACAAATCAATTGAGTGGTTAGAAATGAGTTAGGGAAGACACTCTTGAAGGTGGTAACAAGGGAAATTCGACATCTGATGAGAGCACTGACGAAGCAGCTGGAGAGAATAGTGCCAGATAACATGAGTTTCTGGGGGAGAATGGAATGATGCTGAGGGAAGTTAGAGTTGTTAGAGGCAAAGGGAGAGGGCTGGGCAAGGATCCCCTGGGGTGGAGGAGCCAAAAGAGAGGGCAGCTGGATGCATAGATTGCCTGCCAGTCATGGCAAGGGAGCGGGGGCCTTGGAGAACATTGTGCTGCATGTTGTCATTTAAGAGAGCAGGAGTGAGTGTTACTGTCCTCTTAGGATTTGGTTCTTGTTAGCTTCTGCAAAAAATCCTGTAAACTTAGGAATTGTTTAAGGACAAGAGTGTGTTAATGGTTTTTGTTCTCATTTTCTAGAATCCAGTACTGGTTGTAATATTAACAACAAAAAGCTTAAGTCTTTGGTCTTATTCTGTGCCTGGGCCTACCATGATGAGCGAGGTAGACATGGTCCTTTGCAACCACAGAACTCACAGCCCAGAGGAAGGAAGACTAATGTGAAACCGTTAGTTATAGACTCATCCCATGTTGTCTTAAGTTCTGTGAATGAGGAGTGTGCAGAGCTTCAGACTTCTGGTGTAGGGAAGGCATCTCTGAGAAAACCAAGTTTAAGCTCCGTTTTCTGGAGAATTACCAAGCTAGACAATTAGGGTGGGAATCCATGAACAGCATGCCTCAAACTTCATTATTTATGCCCGTCACTTGGCGCTCCTGTTAAAATGCAGATCCTGATTCCTTGGGTCTGGTACAGCGAGAGGCTCTGCCGTGTCGCTGGCCTGTAATCTGCAGGGCTTTCTGAGCATCACCACTGTGCACGTTTGTTCTCTAGCATCTCTTGAAAGGTGATGGGGTTCAGCAGTCTTCTTTCTTTCCCTTTTTTCCATGGCCATGCTCGTTGAAGTCATACAGCCAAGGTGTTAAGTGCTTGTAGTCTGGCTGGTTTTGTAATAGAGCCAGCCTCTGCTGATTCCTCCACTTGAAAATGCTGCCTTAGCCCTGTGCTTTAGACAGCACACACTGCAGACAACACCTAACGTGAAGGAACAGGAATAGGAAACTTTAGAAGAAAAGAAAATCCAGTTGTGTAGTAATTGCTAGTGAATTTCCCTCTGTGTTTCTCCAGTGTTTCGATTAGAGCTCAGATGTCTGCCCTAGTCCCTCAAGCGATGTTTAAAGGGAACACTACTCTATCTGGCTCAGACCTTGTGTTAGTTACTTTTTTTTATCGCTGTGATACATTATCATGGGCAGTGAAATTTATACAAAAGTTTATTTAGACTTACAGTTCCAGAGGGATAAGAGTCTTTTGTGGGCTAGGAAGCAGCAGACATGGCAGCAGAAGTAGCAAGCTAGGAGCTCACATCTTGACTGGCAAGCACAAGCCAGAAACAGGGACCAGAACTAAGAGTGCTTTGATTTTAAACTCTGAAAGCCTGTCCCCAATACACCCTCAATCCAGTAAGGACACACTTCCCAAACTAACCCAAACAACACCACCAACTGGGGACCAAGCACTCAAATGCCTGAGACTATAGGACATTTATCATTTAAAGTACCACAGGGCTTGTTCTTGCTAATCTGTTTTCCTGATAATACAGAAAGCCAACTTCCAGGGATTAAGGATTGTACCAACATTGCAAATTTTCAGTTAAACCAAAAATCTAAAGAGTATTCTTGTTTTTTTTAATACAGAACTCTCTTAATTATTATACTTCTAAGTTTGATATGTATTTCTTAAAACTCTTGTGATATCAATAGTAAGGTCTGACTTTTAAAATATGCAGCCTCTTTCTATTACATCTTATGTATTTAAAAGAACACCCAGTAGATGACTGGCTTGGGAAGACAGGATATCTTCTTACAACACAGGTGTTCCTTGGGGCCACAATATTGAGCAGCATAGTGAGGGAAGGTTTGAATTTTCTGTCATGCAGCAGTGAGTGGATCATGATGAAAGAAGTGAGACATGGAACAGCACTGTAGTTTGTACTCCATGTCTAGAAGATGTGTGTGGTCAGAGAGCGAGAGGAAAGAACAGTGGGTGAGGAGACGAGCTGTTCTACCTGTCAAGTCTAGTTCCAGCGGTGTGTGCTTTGTTGCTGAGCTTCCAGAACGGCTTCTGTTGCAATGTTTGTGTATTTAGCACTTTAACTTTTCAATTTTGTTTAAGAATATCTTTTATTTATTCTTTGATGATTTCATATATGTATACAATATATCTTAATCATATTCACCCCAAAGTCTCTCATTTCCTCTCCCCCAAGACAACTCCCACCACATCCTCCTCCCCTCTTCATTTCTTTTTTTTAAAATTTCCTTGTGACCCCTGGAGTCCAATTAGTGTTGCTGACTAGAATACTGGCTGATCTCGTTGACTGTTCTTGTGCAGGTAGGTCTTAGGCAGGTGACCTAGGTACACTTGGTCCAGAGAGCTCAGCCATGTATAACAGTGACAGCATTTCACATTACCTGTCGCCTGTCCTCTGGTACTTACAGCTTTCCACTCCCCTTTTCATGAGGTTCTCTGAACTTTGTAGGGTGATACAGATGTCCCATTTAGAGCTGAGAACCCATTAGCAGCTTGTTCTCAGCACTTTGACTAGTTGTGATTGTTTATATTACTGTAGAAAAAAAGAAGCTACTTTGACCAAGGTTGAGAACAGTACCACTCTATATATAGAAATACAAGTATTTACAAGGCAGTTTGACAACAGTACGTTGAGTGAAACAACAGGAATAGGTTTTTCCGTAGAACCTGTCATCTCTAGAGCCATGGAAATTTGACTGGCATAAATTCTCCCTATGGAGCAAGCCTCAGATTTAATCAAATTTAATTAAAGGGGTTAGTTAGTCCCCAGACCTTCATGCCATTGTTGTACCATTGCTTATGTCTTGCTGGCGTCAACACTGGGTGAATACCGTCGATGACTTTTCTCTCTCAGTAGCCTGCATAGCACCTATTGGTATTATGAAAACTAGCTATCAGGGAGGAAGGTCTTAGGTCAGTTCAGCTTGACTTCTCCAATGCCCTACAACCAAAGTATATGTGTTTTCAGCAGTTGGGTTTTACCATCTGTTATGATGGCCAAGCAAGAGCAGTGGCAACGGCCTGTGTTGATTTGGAGATTCTGGTTCCCCACTTTTATTATTCTTGCTTGAGTCTCTTATTACTGTGATTGTTGTCAATAACAATTTCCTGATTTTTACCATTGATCCTACATTTATTAATTTCACTCTAGAACTCTGTTCTGCAATTGTTTAATCATTTATTTGTTAAATTAATTAGTCCAATTAGTTAGTCTATTACTATTTTGACTTTATTTATTTTTAAAGATCAATTTTTATTTTTTATGGTTTATTTTTATTTCATGTGCATTGGTGTTTGGCCTGCTTGTATGCCTGTGTGAGGGTATTGGACCCGCTGGAACTAGAGTTCCATATGGTTGTGAACTGCTATGTGTTTGCTGAGAATTGAATCTTGAGTCCTTTGGAGTGAGTGCTCTTAACTGTTGAGCCACCTCTCCAGCCTCTATTTTGATTTTCAAGTTGTCCCCAAATACCCTTAAGCAGGCCATTTTATCATTTTGATAAAATATGTCACCATTGTCCTTTTAAGTTTGACATAGCTACACATTCCTGGCTGAGACTGACCCTTTTCTGACCCAAACCTAGAATCAGCAGTTTCTCAAGGAGTTTTTTGCTGTTTTTAGCAGAGAGGATTTTAGAAAGCAGGATCTGGACACCAGGTTGTCATGCCCTCTTAGTAGATGGAAGTAGGAAAGATACGTGTGACGTGGATGTCTGTGCTTTTATATTTATCTGTATGTGTTCAGAAGCAGTGGTTTAGCTTACATTAGTCTCTAATCCTGACTGTGGTTTTCCAGCCTTTCTGTATGTGTAACTTCTTTCTTCACCAATGAGAAATCTAGCTTTTGCTTTCCTGTCTCTTGTTTGCTGTTTCCTGTACATGACCAATTTCTTGCTCTTAACAGTTGGTTCCTCAGCTTCCAGTGACCCGTCCCCAGTGTCTGGCCAACCCATGAAGACGAGTGAGATTTGGGGTTTTTAAATACTCGCACACATGCGTGTCCCTCACCCCCCCAGCCCATATACTTGTTTTGTTTGCTTGCTTTCTTGGTTCCAAGGATTGAAACTATCTTGTCCATGCAAAGTTTGAGCTATGCCATCGGTGAGGTTTTTTTCCCCACTGACCCATTGGTAGCACTGATGGTTTAGCAGTGGAAATGGTCTCTCCTAAAAATGGCAGGATTTTGGCAATCTGGATCTCCATTTCTTTTGGTAGAAAGAAAGCTTTTCTTCTTTTGAAATTTTCCCAACATTCTTTTTAAATATTTTGGAAGGTTTCAACTGGTTTTATTCTCTTCCCTCCAAATTGTGCCTTTGCTGTTTGTGTGTAGTTGAAATAAAGTGCTTAAAAAACCATCTCTTCTGTGCTTTATTTACTGTTTATAAAAAAAAATCAAGCCTTCATTTTTACTCCTCAAATGAACATGTTTCCTCACCAGAGGACTTTTAATTCCATCTGATAGTCTGTGTTGGATTTCTTTTTTCCTATCAGGATATTAAATATAAGAGTTATGAGCACCACTAGACTATGTTCTCTTACTCTTCAGAATTAAATCTCAGTGTATGGGGGTCCTGTAGGCATATGCTGCCAACTTTAATTCCCTCATTGTTCATGAAAGTAATATTGTCTTCCTGATCTTTACTGCGTACTTTGGTTTGATGCTCTTGTCTTTCTTTGTACTTTATTTTATTTTATTTTTTTAGATTATAACACTTAAGGAAATTCCTTTTTCTTTTGCTCTGAGGGTTAAGAGTTCTAATCACTGTAGTACTTTTCTGTACCTTTAAGGCAGAGTGCCTGACCCTAATGATTTGGTAGAAGGTTCAAAGGCCCATTTGTCATGATATCTTTAGGATCTGGAGTTCATTTACTTTTTTTGCCTATTTATTTTTGAGATTCTACTTTAATTGCAACATTTCCCCTTTCCCTTTTCTCCAAGTTCTCCCATATACCCTCCTTTGCTCTCCTTCTAGGTTATTGATTGCCTTTCCTTCATCAATTATTATTGCATGCATATATGCACTTACATGCATATCTTTCCTAAATATGACCTGAGTCCATATAATGTTACTTGCATGTTTATTTTCAGGACTGACCATTTGACACTGGACAACCAATTGGTCTGCTCTTCCCTAGAGAGGGTCACCCCTCCCAGCCAGCTTCACTCAGCTTCCTATAGTTTATGTGTAGATTGAGGCCTCCTGAGCTTTTCTTTTTCTCTGTGCACTTTGACTTTTCTTGGTGTTCTTGTTCAGCTCCCAATTGGCCAGTCATGTTGGTAAGACCTTATTTGTAGAGCTTCTGATGTTACTAGGAGATACAGTCTTCACAGGAAACTTCCTGATAGTCTGGCTTTTCAGTCTTTTTACCCCTCTTCCACAGTGTTTCCTGAGCCTTATGTTTTATAGATGTAGCCATTGTGACTAGGCTTTATTTATGTTTGCTTCTTTCTTTGATCAGGTCATGTGACTATTGTCCTGAATTTTTTTTTTAACCAAGTCGGCAGTTTTTGTGGTTTTATTTAGACACAAATAAAACATGTACGCAAGCCATCTACTCATTCTCTTCGCTGCGTAGCCTGGCGTTGGGATTGGTGACTCTGATGGCCAGCTGTGCTGCTCTTTCTACGATGGCTTTTCGGTTCTTGGAGGAAACATTGTGAGCAATCTCAGCACAGTAAGATTTGTGCACATCAACAGCACCTCCAGCTCCTTGACGTTGTGGACCTGAAACTTCCGGAAGCCACTAGGCAGCATGTGCTTGGTTTTCTTGTTGCTCCCGTAACCATTGTTGGGCATCAGGATTTGGCCCTTGAATCTTCTTTGCACCCTGTTGTCAATACCTCTGGGTTACTGCCAGTTTCACTTAATCTTGACATATCGATCTGACTGATGCCGGATGAACTTCTTTGGTTCTCTTTTTGACGATCTTGGGCTTCACCACAGGCCAGAGGGCAGCCATGATGCCGCAAAGGAGATGGCAGCCACCTCACAGGTAGCGCCGAGGAAGAAGGTGTTCTGAATTTTTGTTGTTGTTGTTATTTGACAACTGGGATGAATTTCTTTGAAACGATAGGGGGTCCACTACTTACCAGTCTTTTCTCCCTGTATTCTGTGTGTCTTGTGGTTGAATAACAGATCTTAGTCTCTAAGTCTGTGGCAATCAAAAGAGCCCACTGGCAGGTGGAGGGCAAGGTCTGTAAACAGCCCTGCTGTGCCTTCCAGGAGAATGAGTTCCTGTCTTACTGGGGAAGCTTCATGTGTACAGGGGCTTACCAGTCCTTATTTTTGTAAGTCTACAGTATTGGTTCATTGTTGTAAGGTGCCGCTTGTTGGTTCCCAGCTGCTCAGCCCCGTAATAATCACACAGAAACTATATTATTTAAATCACTGGTTGGCCCATTAGTTCTAGCTTCTTACTTGCTAACTCTTACATCTTAATTTAACCCATCTCCGTTAATATATATTACCACGAGGTTGTGGCCTACCAGCAGTTTCAGCACATCTGTGGGCTCCATGGCTTCCCCCTGACTCTGCCCTTCTTTCTCCCAGTATTCAGTTTAGTTTTTCCTGCCTACTTCTATTCCCTGCACAGGCCCAAGACAGTTTCTTTATTAACCAATGGTATTCACAGCATACAGAGTTGAATCCCACATCAGTTAATGGTTCTCATATATGTAGTATTTAGGTTTTATTGGAAAGTATGCTGGTATGCTATTACATTACTATGCCATGTTTTCCTCATCTATACAACAGAATATGATAGAGAAAATGATTTATGATTTTTTGGCATTTCCTGTGGTCCATAATCGATTTAGGCTGCTGTGCATTATTATCATAGCCAGTCCATAATTAGTATCAAATATCATTATTGCATATTGGACAAGGTTAAAAAGAATAGATTTATTTTTGCTCTTGATTGTAGATCAAGGTCAGAGGGCTAGATCTGATACTGGCCTTTAAAATTTTTATTTTAAGAATAGTGGTGGTGGTGGTGTGTGTGTTTCACAAATGCTGCTGTGATTTGGAGCCTCTAGCTAATGGGGACTGACTTTGAATACTTTGGTCTCTGACAGCAGCTCTGCGGGCTACAGAGACAGCTAGCTACCAAACACTTGTTTCTATGTGCTGATACCATGTGGTTTTAGGCTGAAGTTACTGTAGCTGTCTGCTTTCAGAGTCTTCAGCTGCAAAAGAAAAGGTCCGAATGCTTACTTCTGACTCCTTTGGTGATTAACAACCTGAAAACCTGTTTGTGTTACTGGCTGGGGAGCAAGCATATATCCCAAGTCAGAGAAGCCCTAGGTTTCTGGTTGTTTTTGAATGGTAGGGTCTTTAATTTAGTCTTGCTTCTTGATTTATGGGGTACGGTGGGGAATCAGGAAGACTGAAGCAGGTAGATGAGTGTTCTGGGCTATCTCACGGTTCACACATGTTCTTTTGTGATTGCCTGCTTTGTCTAAATGCCTTTCTTTTTCCGTTCTTTTTTAAAAATTTTATTTATTTTATTTCATGTGCACTGGTGTTTTGCCTGCATGTATGCCTGTGTGAGAGTGTCAGATCCTCTGGAACTGGAGTTACAAAAAGCCGTGAGCAGCCATATGGGTGCTAGGAATTGAATCTGGGTTCTCTGGAAGAGCAGCCAGTGCTCTCACCTGCTGAGCCATCTCTCCAGCCCTCCTGAATGACTTTCTGATTCTTCCTTTGGCGGCAATAGCTCTTGTTGGCAGGAAGCTGTTTCCTGATAGACTGAAAATTTCCGAACTTAGTATCTCCAGTTGTTTCTGTGCTTATTCAGTTTATTAGGATGTTTCTGGATATTAAACAGTTCTGAGCTATATGCTTCACAACTGTTCTACCCTCTTTTCTTCCTCTTCCATTCCCCACCTGCCTTCTGTCTTGTGATACAGCGGTTTGGAACTTAGGGCCTAGCAGCTGAAACCAGCCTTGTTTTCATGGTCTTGCAAGTGTTTATGGAAACAATGCTTTCAGTTGTGATTAAGTTCTGTTTTTTTCTTTCTTTTTTGGTTGCTTTTGGTGTCGTATCTAAAAAGTGATCATCTAATGGAAGGTTATGCTGATTGCATGTGTTTTGGTCTCAGACTTCTCTAAATTTGACTTGCTTTCATATCTATGATTCTTTTTGAATTTCTTTTGTTTATAGTGTGAGGTAGAGATCAAGCTTCATCCTTCTGTGTGTGGCTGCACCTTTTGTTGGAAGTTCTTCTTTTCTGCATTGAATTATCTAGGCACCTTTGTTCAAAACGTATACTAGATTGTAAGTGTGTGGATGTAATGTGGACCTATTTTTCTATCTATCTTCAGTTGCCTGCCATTAATCCTTTATATTGGCTCTTCTGTTGTCAATGTTGCCCTTGTCACATGCCTTTTATACCTCAAGAGATAAAAATGCCTCGGTAAGCCAGTCCTCTTTGCAGAGTCAGTAAGATACCTTTCTTGGGCTGAGATGATTTTGCTCTTGAATTGGGAAAAACACTAGCCAGTATTTATATATATATATATGAGTTTTTTATATGATTGTGTTTGTATAACTAGTGAGAGTGTATTATTGTATCTAGTTTTCTGTCTTATGATGACAGTGGTCTGGATGTTCAAGAGTTAAGTGTACCCAATCATTTATCAGAGCCTTGTGAAGATTTAATGTCGTGTTCTGTTGCTGGGCAACATTTTAGTGGCTCTCCATATAGTATTTCACTGTACATAAATCTCCCAGTGACCCTGTAAGTGGCTTTGAACAGTTTGAAATCCCATTTTCCCCCCAGTATCTTGGTTCAGCCTCTGTGGCTGTCTGACTCGTGCCTTGAAGCCAGATCCTTTGAATCCCACCACATCCCTCTGCAACCTTTATAGGCAGAGCCGAGAAGTGTCATATCCATGACCTCATTCAGACTGACTCTTTATGACAGCTCGTTTCACAGTCCTCCTAGCAGGTAGTCCTGAGATCATTTTTCTAGAATATGTCATGTTATTATTCTAATTGAATAAAGTGGTAACCATATGACTTGTTTTCTATGCCCTATAAATTAGCAATTAAGGATAATTACTCTTCATGAAAGTTTGTAACATGAATCAGTCAGTGGAGCTTTGGCAAATCAATTACCCATGACAGTTTCCTCACAATCTTTATTCTTCTGAAATTAAAAATATGATGAATGCTATGTTTTCCTTACGTATGTTTTGTCTCCCCACTTGAGCATCAGCTCTCCAGGAGCAGAAACTTTTGTCTTTTATTTCCCTGAAATATGCAGTTTTCTTAGAACAATATCCCACACATTGTTGGTATTTAATAAGCATTGTTGAAAAGTGAATCAATCAATCAATCAATGAATTAATTAACTTTGAAAAACCTGGCATCTGTTTATTATGAAAACTGGCTTGATGCAGTATGAAATAGAAATCTGATTTATAGGATGTTGTTCTTTTCCATATTTTATGTAGATATTAAGCATTTTCCCTTGGTTTTTATTAGATATAAGACTTTCAATAATGGAAGGCTTTTAGAATATTTTTATTGAGGAAGGACTTGAATAAGAACTTTTGGCAAGGCAGTTTATCAATGCTTGGAAAATGAGTTGTAGATACTGCAAGAAGGGTATAGTGTATTTTGAATGATTTTGGAGTCTATAAATAGAAGGAAAACTAGTCTTCCTTAGCAGATGGGTTTCATTCTTCCACAGTGCCCTGCAGACACAATGTTTTCCTGCCTTCAATGCCATCAGTAAACAATGGGTAGACCATTTCAGAAGAAAGTTGTACCCATGTCAGTCCTTTCAGGCTGGAGGAATAGGAGATAGGAGTGCTTGTCATGACGAGTCAGCCTTTAGGAGATTGGATTGGTGACTGCATCTTGAATTGGTATACTTAATAATAAAGAATACACAGAGAATCTTAAGTGAATTGAAAGGGCTAGGGAGGTAGCTTAGTCAGTAAAGTGCTTGCTGTACAAGCATGAGGACCTGAATTTGATCCTTAGTGCCCATATAAGAGAGCCAGACATGGTGCCCTGCTCCTCCAATTTCAGCTGGGGAGGTGGAGACAGGCAGAGGGATTTCTGCAACTTGTTGGCTAGGGAATCAGACTGAATCATTGAAATCTAGGTTCTGTGAGAGACTCAGCCTCAAAAAATAAAGTGGAGAGTGATAGAGGAAGATGTGCTGTTGACCCTGACCTCCATACAATGAGGACCCAGAGATGGCTCAGTGGTTAAGAGTGCTTACTGCTCTTTCATAGGACCCAAGTTCAATTCCTGGTGGCTTATCATTGCCTGTAATTTCAGCTCTAGGTCATCTATTGATGCCTTCTGGCCTCAGTGGGTACTGATGCACATACATGCATATATTCACATACAGACACAAAAGACATGCATGAATAAAAAGTAAAGTCTAAAAAGGAATAAAGGTTAAAAATGAAGAGCATTTTCTTGTAACTGGATTGGGAAGACAAGTTTTTGCTTGTGTGTTATGTGTAGCCACAGTGGAGTGATTTAGGCCAAGGTCTGTGTGCTTAGGGCACTGGAGACATCAACTGGAGAGCTAGTTTAAAAAAATATCAGGACCTGCATATTGCTTGATGGAATTCTCATGAACAGATAGTAGAGTGGTTAGATCAATTGTGATAGAGTAATGCAATGAAATACCATAGTCATGAAAATGAGTTGTATTTCACATCAGCATAGATACATTTTACTAAAAAGAATCAGTAAAAGAAATAAGTCATTGTCTAGAAGACTCAACTAGTAGAGCTCAGAAATAGACAAAATGAAGTTCTGTTGCTTAAAGAGACTTAAGCAAAAGAGTGCAAAAGAGCAAGGGAACAATTCTCTTGTGGTCAGAACAGTGGTGGGCATCAGAAGACTGAGTAGAAAGGACATGGAGGGTGTCCTTAGGGTTTCTATTGCCGTGAAGAGACACTGTGACCACTAAGGAAAACAGTGGGTCTGACTTAGAGGTTCAGAAGTTTATTTAGTTCATTATTGTCATGGTGGGAAACATGGCTGTGCACAGGCAGACGTGGTGCTGGGGATGGAGCTGAAAGGTATACATCCAGATTGGCAAGCCGAAGGAAAAGAGAGTGACACTGGGCCTGTCTTGAGCTTCTGAAACCTCAGAGTCCACCCCAAGTGACACATTTCTTCCAGCAAAATCACACCTCCAACAAGGCCACACCTGCCATTCCCTATGGGCCTATGGGTCCCATTTTTATTCAAATGACCATATTCCACTCCCTGGCCTCCATAGACTTTTAGTCACATCATAATACAAAATGCATTTAGTCCACCTTCAAAAATCACAGTAGTCTATTACAGAATCCAAAGCAGAGTCTCTCAAAATCATGCATTCTCTTAAATGTAATCTGTCTAAAATCAAAATGATAAACCAGATCACATATTTCCAACATATAATGGCACAGGATATACATTACCATTCCAAATGGAAGGAAAAAGAGCATAATGAGGAAATACTTGACCAAAGCAAGACTAAAAACCAGCAGGGTGAACTCCAAACTCTGCATCTCCATGTCTGATGTCAAAACACTGCAGATCTCCAACTCTGTTAAACTTTGTTGACTGCAGCACACTTCTTTCTTGGACTGGTTCCATTCCCTGTTAGCAGCTCTCTTTGGCTGATACCCTGTGACTCTGGTATCTCTAACATCTTGGGTTTTCCAAGGCAATGGAGACTTAACCTTCTTAGCTTCATACAGTGGCCTCTTTGGGCCTCCATCCAGGGATGCCCCTGACATAAGCCAGGCCTCAGTGACTTAGTCGAGGTGGGGGAATATCCCTTTCTTACATCCCTGACTCTAAAGCCAGAACCACGTGGCTACAGTTGCCAAATTCTTTTATTTGCTGGGACTAGAACATGGCTCCTTTGTTCGAGTACATTTTGACCAGCTTTCTGTTTTTGATGGTTTACTGCCTAAATTGGGCTGTTCTGAAACTCATTCTGTGGACCAGGTTGGCCTCCAACTCAGAGATCCACCCGCCTCTGCCTTCATTGGGATTGAAGACTTGTGCCACCTCACTGGCTCTGAGCTTTTCTTTAGTTCCTTTTTCACAAGTTGGAAGCTTAGCTGAGTGGGATCTTGCCTTGAGGTCATCACTCCCTTTATTCCTTTTAATGTCAGGCTTTTCTTTGATCTGTTTATCTCCTTGACCATGGGACTTAGCTCTATACTCTCCCTGGTGCTCCCTTTCTCCTCAAACTGTACATTTTGTATTTTTTCTTGCTCAGTTTTCTTCTTTTCATTACAAATCTGCATAAGCATGGCCACTAAAAACCAAACAACTTAGTCAAAACTAGGCTGTCTGGAAACCTCCACCAAAGCTGTTAATACATAACTTGAATTTAGCCTCAGGCAGATTTTCTTCTTGGATAAGCAGAAAGCAGCTACATTCTTTGCAAAAATATCACAAAATTGGTCTCTATGCCACATACTAATTATTCTTCTCTGAAACCTCTTGAGCCAGGCACCCACAGTCCAAATCACCCTCTGCACCACTGTCTTCCATGCTCATTAAGCCCTCCCTACTTAAAGCACTCAACTGCTTTTCTAGTTCAGAATCCCAAGGTGTTCCGTAGTTCTTCAAACAAAGCATGGTCCGGCCTGTCACAGCGGCACCTCAGTCCCTGGTACAGACTTTTGTCTTAGGGTTTCTATTGCTATGAAGAGACACCATGACAACTCCTTTTTTGTTGTTGCTTGTTTGTTTTTGAGATAGGGTTTCTCAGTGTAACAGCCCTGGCTATCCTGCAATTCACACTGTATTCCAGACTGGCCTCTGCCTCTCCATTGTTGGGATTAAAGGCGTGTGCCAGCACTGTCAGGTGACCGCGACAACTCTTAAAAAGGAAAACATTTAATTGGGGCTGTCTTACAGGTTCACAGGTTTAATCCATTATCGTCATGGTGGGAAGCATGACTGGATACGGGTAGACATGGTGCTGGACAAGGAGCTGAAAGTTCTACATCCAGTTTGGCAGGCAACAGAAAGCGACACTGGGTCTGGCTTGAACTTCTGAAACTTGAAAGCCCACTTCCCAGTGACATGCTTCCTTCAACTGGCCACACCTCTAATAGTGCCATTCCCCGTGGGCCTATGGGGGATTTTCATTCAAACCACCACCACTTCTCTGGCAGTGTTCTGGCTCGTGCATAGTGGCTACCCACTTTTTTACTTTTCTTATTCTCTGACTCATACATTTATGATACTTTTAAAAAATTTAAAGCATTGGTTGAGGAGAGGAAGAATGTCTGCTAGTGGATGTGTGGAAGAGTCTTCCCCTTGTACTCCTTCAGAGGGAGCTTCCATCACAGGGCTCTCATCTGAGCAGTAGCCTCCACTGACAGAACCCTGTGGCCTTCCATACTAACCTTTCAGTAGCTGTTTCGAAGCATGGAGGTGAGAACCCTGCAGACTGAGTGAGCCCCGCTGTCTGTCAGAGTAGCCTCACTAAAACAGAGGCAGTTTGAGTAGCTTGTGTCCTTTTACTGCGTGCCTCTTTTTCTCTTCTCGCTCAAAATCTTTCCTTTTGCAGCCCCTCAGATGTTTAAAAGTTAATGCCAGTGAACTTCAGAGCCTTTCCACAGTTGCAAATAGGTTTTGTTTAGGCTTCTTAGCCAGGAGTAGAAAGAAGCCGACACTCTTAGGAATGTTAGTGTTCAGGATGTGGGCTTTTAGAGGCCAGTACTTGTGTATATCTCGTTTGATGTTGCACATGCTATGGTGTTTCCTGCCCCTGGCCCCGATTATGTAGGGGTTCCTTTCTTTAGCTTTCCCTTTCTTTAAGTGTTCTAGTTTGCCTCATTTTAGAATGGAAAGTGTGGAGATATTAACCTGTTAATAATTGAAAAGAACAGTGTTGATGCATGCTGGGATAAAATTACAAAGGTCTTTAACCTCCATGTCTCATGCCTTTTTATCCCAGTCTGTTTATTTATGACTTTTCTGTTGTTTAATTTTTACTTTTTTTTTTTGAGTCCATCATTTCTGAATCTGGACTAAGGCTCTTTGGAGATAATTTCTCTTTTAAAATTCAAGCCAAATTCTGTTCGTTTCCTCATTCTATGGATATATTTGGGGAACTCTGAGGTGCAAAGTACTGTTGTAGATGTTGGGGATTCATTATTGTACAGCTTACATTATGTGATACTATTTTCAGACCACCATTCTCTTCTTTTAACCTGTGTAGGTTCTCTCTGGGTGTGCCATCATTGTCCGAGGGCAGCCCCGTGGTGGTCCTCCTCCAGAGAGGCAGATCAACCTCAGCAACATTCGCGCTGGAAATCTTGCCCGACGGGCGGCTGCCACACAACCAGATGGCAAGGATACACCAGATGAGGTAGGTGCTTCCCCAGGCCTTTCTGAGGCTGTGGGTCTAGTTGGCAGTCTGCTCTCCCCTTTAGTGGAATTCTTTTCTGTTCATGGTGAGTATTTTTTGTCAGGCTGACTCTGGATATATCCCTGGTAGCTTACATCTGTCATTATACATACACTGCCTGAGTCAGTTGCTTTTCATTTTTCTTTGAGCAACTCAAAGGAGAAAGGGTTTATTCAGCTCAGAACTCAAGGGTACAGTCCAACATAAGCAGGGATGCCAAGGTAGCATAAGCAGAAAACAGCTGATCCTATCAGAATAACCAGGAAGCAGATGCCATGAGTGCTTGTGTCCAGCTGCCTGCCTGCCTGCCTGCCNCTCCCTCCCTCCATACAGATGGGATCTGTGTGGGGAGAGTCCTCCCATTTCAGCTAGCCAAATCAAGACAGCCCCTCAGACATGCCCAGAGGCTTATTTACCAGATGGTTCCTTACCTCATGGTTGGTTAATTGCATCAACGATAGCAGGCTGTCCCTAATCCTTTCCTGTAGGCCTCACTGTCTCACTTTTGGGGAACAGACTTAATGTCACATCAGTGTAACAATTTATAAATGATAGCCTGTCAGTGCTTGTGCTAGCCTTTTGTTACAGTTGTCTATATCCCCAAAGCTATCTGAATTTATGAAACTCCAAAGTTTTATGTAAAAAAAAATTTTTTTTTTTTTGGTCGGTACTGGGGCTTGAAAGCAGGTTCTCACACATGCCACACAAGTGCTCTATCTACTACTGGGAAATATCTAGTTCCTTCTTCCCCTTGACTTTTTGGTTATAAGGTCTCATGTGGCCCAAGCTGACTTTATACTC
The DNA here is from genome assembly GCA_001685075.1 of Bramus lutescens. Taxonomy (NCBI): domain Eukaryota; kingdom Metazoa; phylum Chordata; class Mammalia; order Rodentia; family Cricetidae; genus Bramus; species Bramus lutescens. The sequence continues at coordinate 53,650 of LOEQ01004712.1, read as the reverse complement.
AAATAGGAGGGGATAGCTTTGAATTTCTGATCCTCTTGTCTCTACCTCGTGCTTTTTGGCATTATAGGAATGTGCCAGTAAGCCTGGTTTATATGCCACTGGATTGAACCCAGGGTTTCATGTGTGATAGACAAACACTCCACAACACAGACCCTAAACATGAGTTTTTATTACTATTTTTTAAATGGAGTGTGTGTGTGTGTGTGTGTGTATGTGTATGTGTATGTATGTGTGTGTTATGCATAGGTTCATGTGTGGAGGTAAGAGGACAACCTGTGGGAGTCAGTTCTCTCCTACCAGGTGGACTCATGAGTCAGGCTTTGTGGCAAGTACCTTTTTCAGCTGAACCATCTTCTTGGCCCTAAACATGAGATTTTTTAAGGATGAGTTTTAACTGTTTCTGGGCCACTTGTAGCTTGTCACTGTGGTATGCTCCGAGAAGCTACTTCTGAGTTTTTTCTCATCTCCTCTCTTCCTCCAACACCCCTCTAACATCTGGCAATATGGCTTCTCACATCATCTGATTGTTGACTGCTTACATCCTTACCTCTCCGGATAGCTGCTATCCATGCAGTTGCTGTGGGAGGTAGAGAGAAGATGATTCTCTCCACTTCAAAATGTTGGTGCTTGGTTCTCCTTTAGCTGTGTTTCTCTGGTCAGAAACAGAATTTCTGGACTCTTAATTATTTGTTCTTCTCCAACTTAGTAACTTTGAATAGAGATTAGTAATTGGCTGTTCTCTGCTTTTCCGTTTCAAGGAAGTGAAGAAGAAAAGGTAATAGCTCATGAGCTTTTATTTAAGGAAAACATTTAGCTCTTTTCATCTTTAATAGTATTTTTTTAAATAAGGCAATAGTGAGATAGCATTATAGATAATGGAGATGGAGAAAAATCACCCATAATTTTTCTATCAACAGTAGTTGGTTGGATTCTAGAGATAATGACTAAATACTTGGTGCGACATGGACACAAGGCTCCAGTAACAGCTCATTCTCCTTGTACTAGTTTCATTTTCCCTGAGTGCCCCCCCCCTTCTGCCTCTCTCCGATCTGTGTTCCATGTTTCATTGCTATTGATAAGATTCTTGCTCACCTCTTCTATTGTGCTGGGGACATTTAAACAATATGCCTTTTGACTTCTCCTTTCTTATCATACTTCCTCCAGAGATCTCAGATCTCGGTTTTCCCCTTTTTGGACAGGCTCTCTATCTGTAACCTATGTAGACCAGGTTGGCCTCAGGGAGACTGTCTGCTTGAGTACTGGGATTAATGGTGGGTGTCATCATACCTCCAATAGTTTACATACTCTTCCTTGTTATCTTACACATCAAGTGGTTCTCATTACTCTGACAAGTTACATGCCTAGCCTAGACCACAAGTCCATTTGTGCTTTGACTTTCATTTTTCTCCTAATTAAAAATAAACTTATTTTGCTATTTTATTTATCTTTTAAGAATTTGTTTGAATGCTGTAGTTATGTCATTTCCCTCCATCCAACTTCTCTGTGTCTATTCCCTGCAACTCCTCAAATTCATGGTCTCTTATTCTTTAGTTATTATTGTCACACATACATGCATACACACACTTATAAATATGTTCTGCTTAGTTGATTTTAGTGTTGCTTATATGTCTATGTGTTTAGGGACAATTGCTTGGTATTGGCTAATTCATCACAGGGCTTGAAGCACCTCTGTGGTTATGGACCCAGTGTTGATCCCACACTCAGTTTTGCTCACAGGCTTTTGGAGTCAATCCCCCCTGCCTTTGCCCTCAGCTCATACTGCTTTCTCCTTTGGGGGTGTTTCCCCGCCAGTGTGACCTGGTGACCACCCGCTGTAAGACACAGCCCTGACATTTCCTTCCCTGGCCCCATCTTTGTGCTCTCAGAGCATTCACAGCATTTTATTTCTGAGTTGTTTGCTTTTCTCTACTGGATTGTACGCTCTTCAACCCTTTCTCTCTGTGTGTGTCCCTATGTCCGGTCAGCACCTGACTCAATGCGGGAATACAGTAAATACACGCTTGAATAGATGAGAAAAGAAACTGAGCAGCACAGTGAAGCACCAGCTTTCCGTTGTCTAGTTATTTCCACAAGAAGAAGAATCAAGGACATCGTTATTCATTTGCTTTTTATGTGTCACTGCCCTGAGTATCATTCATATTATTTTTTTCCTTCCTACCTGGTATCTTCCCTCAGTGATACTCAGCTTTCTTATAAGTCCTGTAGAAATGAAAGCTGTACGTCCCCAGCCTTCACTGCCCTGTGCCAGGCTAATCCCCAGTGTTACCTAGATACGCCAAGCAGCCTAGACACTGCATTGATGGGCACTATGCTGGTTATATATTTATTTCCCGCAGATTAATTGAGTGCCTGCTGTGTGGGATCTCTATGCTGGTTCAGGGGAAATTCTGAAATGGATTTTCTACTTTCACTGTAGCTTTTGAGGATTGAGGTGGTAGGGAGAGGTGGTAGAGGTGGTCCAATGGAATGGGTAAGAGGAGAGATGGAGTCCCGAGCATTGGGTCATGTACCAAATTATCTAGCTTCACAGTTGACATGATTCTGAGTTTGATCTGGTCTCAGTAGTTTTAGGACTCTGACCAAAGAGAAGATTGGAATTAAAACATTCTATTTCATGACTTCAGACATCATGACTTTGAGTCTTAGCATGGAATGCAGGCTGTCTATTTCCCTGCTTTTGGGGACCCAAAAAGTGGTAGTTCAAGTTTCATCTGCTTAAAGGTATTTGTTTTTTACATGAAACTCTGGAATATCCTGTGGACAGACCATGGCTTTCTTTCCTACTTGGCTGTTGTGACATTTGAGCAATGCTTGGAATATTTCCCTGTATTGGCCTCTTCCAGTTTCGGCAGGCAGTATTGGGACAGACCATCTCCCTGGCTATCCTGTGTGGGTCGACACTGGCCTCACTTTTATAAAGATTGTCTCCCAGAGTGTTCCCTTGCTTTTGTAAGGGATAAGGTCAAACTCTTGAGTATCTCTGAGTCTTTCGATTTTCTGTTGTTGCTAGTAGCTTATTCAGTAGCAAATTCCCAGTTTTGGATAGAACAAAGCTTCAAGAAGGCCTGGCTTTGGAAAATACTGTAGACACTGGTGGCTTTCCCTTCTATAGGATCAGGCATATTTCCTTTCGAGGCCTCCAGTGTGGTTTTCTTTTATTGCCTGGCCAGCTAGCGATAGATGAGCTGTAAAACACGAGGGACTAAGGATGGATGCTATCTGAGCAATCTGTAAAAGCTTTTACAGAGCTTCTTTGTGCTGCATAGAAACTGGAGGGTTTCTCACAAGGTCTGGAGATGTATTTTTTCCTTGTGAACTGACCCTTGGTGATTGTTGTTACCCGTGATAAATATGCTTTCCTTTGGAGCTCTCTCGGGTATTAAGGTTTGAATATTGATGTATTGTGAAGACAGCCAGATTTTGAACATTTTTAGAGGAAGTAGTAAAAATACAGGAAGCTCAGTACTTTTGATTCAGAAACGTTTTCTGTGATGCAGTTTATAATTGGAATCATATTATCAGACTCCACTTTGGCATTCAAGGTCTTCATTTTTATGGAGTAAGGTGACTGAAAATGAGACAGTGGTTTGTGAACTCTGCATTGCTGTTGAGTGCTTCGTCTCTGCTTGTTGGTGCTTTGAGAAGAGACTAGCAATATAGATGAGTGTAAGGTTGGTTTGGGCTTCTTACCTCACCTGAGTTCTTCCTAGGGCCACTCACCATTGGAGTTAAATAACAGCATTTTTTTTCATGACTTGCATCTTCCATTGGCTTCTAGTTTTCAGGAAATTATAGATAGGAGTTTTCAAACTTAGTCAAAGTTTATTGAATGACCTCATGAAATAAGCTTCCTGGACAGAAAGGGTTATTTCAGGCCACTTAATTGTCAGAACTGCATTTTATTATGTGTATGCTGAACTGTGACTTGAAGAGATGACAATGGGCAGTGAATGAGATTGAATCATAAAGGGAGATGCTTCCTTTTATGCTTTTGCTTGCATTCTTAGTATGTTGATTGCTGTTTGCTGCTTGAGCCCTTCCTTCCTCCTTTCTGTCCTAAAGGAACTTGGGACTCTGAGCTGGGCCCTGGCTGTCAGTTGAAGTGTCAGGACTCCTCTGCTAGGCTTGCTTAAGAGGAGAACTTTTGTTTTTTTTTCTACCAGGCATGTCTAACTTTCTGACATTGTGACGCAGTGCCACCTACAAAGTAAATGCTTGAATACTTGAGGAAAAAACAATCGCATACACATGTAAAAAAAATACAATAGTCTCTTAAAATAAATTTACTATTTTATGTTGGGTAACATTTATAGCCATTATCAGCTACCTATGCTATGAACTGTGGGCTGTGGATTGTGTGTTAGACATACTTGGATCATCCTAGAAGTGATGAGGTGGGCAAGACCATCTCTTTTTCTCTGTTCACATGGAAACTTTGTTCCCCATTATGGGGGTATGCGCTCCCCTTGCTTTTGTCTGTCCTGAATAAGTGAGAGGAAATAATCATAATGCCATTTATAAGTTGTTCCTTATCAAGAGCTGTCACTGGTGTCTTCCCAAGATTCTAGGATCTTTAAACATTAATTTTTTTCAAAGTTTATTATTACTTACAGTGTGTGTATGTGTGCAAGTGTATGTGTGCATGCACACACCTGTTACAAGATGCCTGTGGAGGCCAGAGGACAGCTTTCAGGTGCCTCTTTGTAGCATGGGATCTGGGGATTGAACTCAGGCTGTTGTGTTTGTGCAACAAGAGCTTTTACCTGCTGAGCCATTTCGGTGTCCAGATCTCGGGTTTTTGACTGGAGTAGAAGTAGGGGAGGAAACAAACATTTTTGGGACTGCTCTCTCAACTTTATCGCTGTCCTTGAAACGGTAGTAGAAGTGGCATAAATAAGGCTCCTACCTGAGCAGAGATTTACCCCCAAATAGTAACAGCACTAAATAAAAGCCTGAACGGGCATTAAGGCAAGTGCTTCGGGAACTGGAAGGAGACAAGCAGATGCCAGTAGTAGTTGTTATTTATGATGTTGCACCTCTAGGTGGTTCCTGGAGGGGCTTACCATTTTAGGGAGTGGGATGATCTATAGAGAGCAGTCGGAGCACTGGCAGGTATGTGGTAAGTGCTATTAACAATATTGCCAAATATTGTGCAGAAGTAAGCTGTGACTGAGCAGAGAGTGGCGGAGGAAAGTGCTACTGCTGGTGCCTGGAAAACCGAGGCCTGCTTTAGGGCCTGTGCTAGTTATCCAGCTGCTGCTAGAGCCTCTTTAGGAGGCCCTAAGTGTGCAGTCAGTTGATGTGTTTTTCTTCATGTACTTTGCCTAGCACAGGGCCAGACTGAGGTTAAGTGTCTGAACATTTTTACTGAAGACATGAAGTTGATTTGATCCTAGTTGGGGTCTGGAGTAGGCAGTTTCCCCCTGACACTTCTGTTTTGTATTTCAGCCTTGGGCATTTCCAGCTCGAGAATTTCTTCGCAAGAAGCTGATTGGGAAGGAAGTCTGTTTCACAATAGAAAACAAGACTCCCCAGGGGCGAGAGTATGGAATGATCTACCTTGGAAAAGGTGAGCAGCAAGAAGAGTGGACTCATTTCCCTTGGAGCCTAAGTCCTTCCAAGGATCAGTTTTAATTTGGCAGAAGGCCAGAATGGGCCCCTGTAGTAGGAGGCCTCTTGTTCGTTCCCGGCTGCCCAGACCACAAAATAATCACTCAGAAACCATATTATTTGTACTACTGTTTGGCCAATAGCTTAAGCCTATTGCTAGCTAGCTGTGAAATCTAGAATTAACCCATTTCTATTAATCTGTGACTGTGGCTTACCAGGTGCCGGCACGTCTGTCCCTGTTGGCTGCATGGCATCTCACTGACTTCACCTTCTTTCTCTGAGCATTCACTTTAGTTTTCCCTGCCTAGCTCTATTCTGCCCTATCATAGGCCCCAAACAGCTTCTTAATTAACCAATATTATTCACAGCATACAGAGGCCAATCCCATACCAGGCCTCTGTTGGGCATTAACTCTAGAAATGCTGTGGGTTGTATGGGAATTGCTTTTGGACATGTACACGTAAGAACACAGGCACCCGTTCAGCAGCCTTGATCCTTGTTCACCCCTACGCTTTCTTGGCTTGGTGTGGTCTACTATAGCATTCATCTTCCCATAGAGGGCACTCAGTAGCACTGTGCTTTGGGATCAGAGTGATAATTGAATTCCTATAGATTTCCTATATTGCATTCTGTATTCTTTTATCTTGTGTCTTTTCTTCTTTTTGGGGACTCTTTAGCAAAAGAAGATTTGTTTGGGGCCAGTTATTACTTTAAAAATCTACTTATGGTTTGAAATAAAATAGAATGAAAATAGAAAATAGGCTTTGGTATTGGATAGTTGGGGTTAGAATTCTGACTTTCCCATTCTGTATCCCTTTACCCTTTACCTCTCTATAAGGCCTGATTTCTTCACTTGTAAGCTCTTGAGAGTTTAAAGATATGGGAAACAACTAGTTTTGACGTGGTCTACATCATGCACAAATGCTCATATGCACATATAAACATATTTTTAGCTAGGCCAAATGATTCACGGGATATTAGATGTTGTGGCCTTCTTTGGATTGGATAGAGGAAATGTGAAAGTGAGGAATAGACTTTTTGAGTGGACAATGGGACAATGAAAGACTTAGTTATTAAGCTGTCATTTGCTTAATAAAAAAGTCTTTTGTTAAATTATCTTAATTAGAAGTCTTTCTAATATCATAGCAACTTAGATTATCTGTTTGACTTAGTAGTTGGTGCCTGACTCTAGGCCAGCATTAGAGGGCAAGCCTAATGACATTCCATTAAGACTGAGTTTAGTTGTAGAAATTTTAGTAAAGTGAATTGAGAATGACACTGAAGCCATCTTGTCCAGTTCCTTTGAATTTTTTTTTTTTAATGGAGGGTTGGGGAGTAGAACTTGTGATTAGCCTAGAACTTACATAGAAGAATGATTAGTATTAACCTTTTAGGGCTGGGACTTGTGATATACACCAGTCTGCCCTGGAACTCAGAGTGCCTCTGCCTTCTGAGTGCTGCCATTTAAGGTGTATGCACCAAGGCTTAGTCCTCTGACTTTTGCAGATATCTGTCCATTTGTGACTCCCTCTTATTCATAATTTGATAGATAACATCTGAGGATGGGATCCTTGGCTTATAGATACATATAGCATGGATAATAAAAACCCAAAGACAGATATCAGGTTCAAGCTGAAGGTCAGAAAACCAAAGCAGCCTGCCACTAGTTCTCATCTCTTCCTCAGACTGAAATGGGTGATCCTGCCTCCACAAATCCTTAGACTGAGGCTGAGAATGAGACCGGTCTCCTCCCGTCTTACATTTCTTTCTAGTTCTGGGATTAGTGGTGGGTGTCCATCACCACCTCCTGGCCTCTATGGCTAACTAGTATGGCTGCTGGGATTAAAGATGTGTGCCTGGCCTGTATGGATGACTAGTGTGACTAGCTTTGCACTCTGATCTTCAGGCATGCTTTATTTGTTAGATCATAAACAAAATATCACTATAATTATGTTTACCTTTCTTCCCTTTTTATCACATTTTGTTGCATCCTTTGAAGGTTCAGTCTAAGGGACTGTATTTTCCTCCTTTCAGGAGAAATATTCCGTGCTAGTTTAGTTTTCTTGAAAAAACAGTTCAAGGAAAGGAAGGTTTGCTTTGGACAGTGTAAAGATACAGCCCATCATTGCTGGGGAGACATGGCAGCAGGATCGTGAGGTGGATGGTCTCATTTCATCTGTGGTCAGGAAGCAGAGGCAGTGAATTCTGGTGCCTAGCTCACTTTCTTCTTTTCTCTTTTTATTTGGGTAGTGACCCCACCTGTTGGTGCCACCCACATTTTGGGAATGTTTTCCCTCCTCATTAAGCCCCTGGAAATAGCTGACGTTGTGTTCTGGTGATTCTGAATCTGCTTAAGTTGCCGCCCACTGAGAATTCACTTTCTGAAAGTGTCAGAGTTACGTATTGCTCTGTGACAAGAACATTTCTAACAGCTTCGGGATATGTTTGATAGTGGGTTTATGGTCTCTCACTTGGTTTGTGTCTGGACTTTATTCTTTTCTATGTTCTGACTCCTTGGCCTCTTGGTACACAACTTTTCCCTCATTGTTACATCTTTTAGCTTGACTCTCCACCCTGGAATTCTTGTGTTTTGAGGAAACCATTGTAATATATATTAGTATTAGTGAAATCTGTGTTTAGATTCAACAGTAAGCTCAGGACAAAGGGCCAGGTTCTTAGCTGCAGAACCTTGAGAGTCTTTTGTATATATAAACATTGTCCTCAACATTCTCTGGTAGGAAAAGAAGTATGCAATTTGCCTTTGTAGAGATGTTCATCTTCTAGATGAGGCATTAGAGGTGTGTACATTTATGTGTATTTATGCACGTGTACTTATTAGTGCTTGAGGAAGTCAGTGCATAGTATACCAGATCGCTATAACTCTTGCAAACATCCATTCTGTGCTGATACTGCCTGTCAGTTAGGCTGCTGTGCTAAAGTTTTTCTGGGAGCTTGCTCTTTGCCATAGTAAGGATTTTTACGCAGTGATTCCTGCAAAGGTATCTTCCTTTATCATTTTAGCTGACAAGGATTTAAGAGACATACCAAGACTAAAAGCTTTTTCAGTAGTGTGGAAATGCAGTTAATGTTTCAGGTGGAACCTTATGCCTAGGTGGAACCTTAATCAGGTTAAGTTCTATGTTTACCATCTTTTTCTTTCCTGTCCTGATGGCTGCTCTGTGAAAGAGAAAACCTAGACACTTTCTTCTTAGAATTTCTCTGAGAACAAGAGTCAGTCTTAAGCTGTGTGGCTTGTCTTGGTGGCCTTTGGAGTGGAGACTATGACATGGAGAGGAGTGGACTTTCTGGCGTAAGTGTGATAGATGGCACTAATGAGTTTATCTGCCTCTTTCTAATTCCTGCTCCGGCAGTGTGTTTGTGATTTGCACATGTTATTTAATTCTCATAGGAACCCAGTGGGGCAAGTGCAGTCTCCGACTTAGAGCGGACTACATAGGCTGCTGAGGCCTTTTCCAAGCTATTACAAAGCTGGGATTTGTGTTCAGGAGCAGGTTTCATCTTCTTTGTGTTGCTCCCTGTTTTCCTGAACTGCCTGCCTGCCATGTGTGAATCTCCCGTGGCTCCCAGGATTATTTTTGGCCTAGGAATACCCTAGAAAATTAGAAACAAAGTTCTACGAAGAAACATTGTCTTAGAGAGTAGATGTTTTGGAAGCTTTCTGAGAAGCCGCGTTCTGCATTTCTGCTAGCTCCTTTCTCCACAGTACCTCCCTCCCTGAAGAGTGAAAATGGCCCATCCTGTGTGCTGTTGCTAGCAGAGTTAGGTTTGGCTCTTGTGGTTAATTCCTTCCTCAGATACTAATGTGGTTCATTTTCTTCCTCAGATACTAATGGGGAAAACATTGCAGAGTCACTCGTTGCAGAAGGCTTGGCCACCCGGAGAGAAGGCATGAGAGCCAATAAGTAAGTATGCAGTACTCATGACATTCTTTCTTGAGGCACCGAGAGTTGGTAGCCACTGCAAACTGTTTTGCTTCATTTCATCTCATTCCTGTTCTTTCCTACAAGATGGACAACCTCAGGTGCTTTAATCTCTTCTGGGATCTTCTTGTTCCTAGATTGTTTTGAGCCAGAAGTTCACTAAGTGTTTACTTAGTGGTACTAACCTCCTTTAAAAACATGCCTGGAGACTAGGCAGTGTTTAAAGTTTTTTTCTTTTCCATATATAAAATTCATGAATTAGTGGGTCTTAGGCTATAGATATGCAATTCCAGACTATTTACCCAGCCCGCCCTCCCAAATCTTGAACCTCAACTGTGTATTAGGGTTCTATGCACTGACAATATAGCAGTGAATAAAGTTAGACTGTGCTAGCATTCTAATGGGGAGATTGACAAAAAAGATGTGATGCCTTGTTTGGTATAAGGAACCCTGCAGAGGGGGGGCATTCTGCTTTGAAGGTTAGTAAAAACTTTTCTGACCCTGTGGTCTTGAATCTGTGGATACGTCACTAATAGATAAAAATATATTTGTCTAGTCAATGCCACTGTGAACTTGTTAGAATCTCTGTGTGTGTGTGTGTGTGTGTGTGTGTGTGTGTGTGTATATGGAAGGCTTAAAGTACATAAATCTTGTTCAAGTTCACTAGTTTTCTCAGTAGGGTGGGTAGCAGCTGGCTTTAATTAACAGTTTAGTCTCTGAAAAGTGATATGCTACATCAGTAATTTAGAGGCTATAAACATGCTATTTAAACCATGAAGTCCTTGCTATGTTATATGACTGCAGTAGCCAAAGAAAGAAAAGACTTTGAATAAATATTTGCATCAGGTGTACCCATAATGGGAATGAGCCAAAGGCACAGTTATACCGTTTGCTGCCTTTCTGTCCTTTGAGACATAGGGCCAGGTCAATCACCATGTACCTGCAGTCTTTTCTGATTGGAAGGAGACTTTTGCTGAACTCTTTAATTGTTGTGTGTGCCTGTGGGAATTGGTTGAATTAAGACATTTGTTTTTAGGTGATGTTTTTGGAAGCATGCCACAGTTCTAACTTAAGAACAGTTACTGGCATGATTACTGTTGCAATGTGTTTTTTTTTTTTGGAAATCAGTTTGCAACTGGAATGAATAAAGAAAAACCCCTTAACAGTTTTGTGCTGCTGCCACTGGAGTACTAAGCCCGCCAGACTGAACATCGTCTCTTCACAGTATTTATACTTGCGCCTACTTCTGCTACCCCCATAATGCAATAAATTCTGCTTACTGTGAATTTTGATATCTCTGAATCCTCTGGATATTTTTTTGGTGAAGAGAAGGAAGAGGTACCAGAAACTTCTTTGGAAATATTAGGTCATGCTTGCTTAGATAGAAATGCCTAGAGACCAGGAGATGAAATTCAATGTGTGTATGGCTGTGGATGGTCCTCCAGGTGTTTGGAATCCTGCAAAGAAAGGCCTTGTAGTTCCTTGCTTCCTACATTTAGCTCAGAAATGTCAGTAAACAGTCATTTCTGCATTTTATCCCTCCCACCTTAAAAAGTACTTGTTTGTTTTATATTTTCCTTTTGGGAGGTACTACTATTGATTTCCTGCCTGATGAAGGAGGAGACTTATTTTCAAACTCTCATTGTCTAGCTGGTCTTGTGGATGTCTAAGTAATTTTGAGCTAACATTATCTGTGGTAGCAGTACACTCTGCAGATGGTTCCAGCCTTAATTTGTAGATAGAGAAAGTGTTAAGGGTGGTTCTTAGTCACCTCCTGCACCAGAACCTGCTGAGGAATCTGGGATGCTTAAATGAATTTGTACCCCCTGGAGTGGCTCTCCTTGGAGCCATTAACTTGTTCTTTTCTACTCACTAGCAGAAGGACTACATGTTCCTTTCATTAAATGCTCTTAGAATCTCATCTCTCCTTTGAAGGAACAAATTTGGAAATTGTGCTTATGGTGATTTTTCTGATTAAATAAATGCCTTGGTCTCTTTTAAGGGACAAGATGCCATAGAAACCACCTGGCAAAGAGCCCCATAGCTTTGCTTGTGAACTCAGTAACCACAGCTTGTTTATCTTTCATATCCCAGCCCAGAGCAGAACCGGCTTTCAGAATGTGAGGAACAAGCAAAAGCGTTGAAGAAAGGGATGTGGAGTGAGGGGAACGGTTCACATACCATCCGGGACCTCAAGTACACCATTGAGAACCCAAGGCATTTTGTGGACTCACACCACCAGAAGCCTGTCAATGGTGAGGATGGCAGGGGAAGGCAGACAAACTCAGGGTGATTTCTTTCTGTTTGTTCTCTTTGATTCTTGGGGTTTAAAAGATCCAGTAAGTCTTTCTTTAGCTTGCTTAGTACCCATAGGGAATCTTTATGGGTTAGAGAATACCATGGCACTTTGGAAGGGGCTTTGAGTTGGTTCACAATGCTTCCTACAGTCATGTATGGCAGAGACTAGCCTTGTACTGTTGCTGATCATAAGCTGTTAGTATTTTGCACATTGTATATTTTCTGTTCTCAAGACTACTTAAAACTAACCCTGAAACTTTTATAACCCTGGAACAACTTTCTCTGATGATCAAAGACGTTTTTTTCTGTCATTCAGCTATCATCGAGCATGTTCGAGATGGCAGTGTGGTTCGGGCCCTGCTCCTCCCAGATCACTACCTTGTCACCGTCATGTTGTCAGGGATTAAGGTTAGAGCACATACGGGGCTGCACAGTGGGTTTGTGGTTTGTGGGAGTGTCTAGTAATAGGTAGATTTCTCTTCTAGGGGACTTGGGACCGACTTTTCTTCCTACTATGAGCCAGAGTACTTCCTAGTTATCTTTGGTGTAAGCTTCTTAGATAATTCTATTAGATTTCACGTAATTAAGGCCTGTTAGTATGGGACATTGTTGGAGATGTGAGGCCAGGAGAAAAGGGAAGGAGGCATGTGTGGCTCTGAAGCTTGTTAGATATGAATTGAATTCATGTACAATACCCATATGTATTTTTAAAATATTCAGGGATCGAAAGCAGGGTACTGCCTTGATCTTTCTTGGTAAGGGGACATTTTCAAAGGAAATTAAAATGCTTCCTCACATGGTATGTTTCCTTTGCCTTTAACAAGAAGCTTGATTGGTCTGGTGTTTTAAAGATGGTCAGAAGAGCAGTTTTGAGAACTCCCTGAGCATTGGCTGTGGTCCTTATGCCCCTGGCAAAGCCTGATGGGGGTGGAGGGCATCTGGCTCTACTTAAACTGCATTCCTCATCACCCTTAACTTTCATTTAGTGCCCAACTTTTCGTCGAGAAGCAGATGGTAGTGAAACACCAGAGCCTTTTGCTGCGGAAGCCAAGTTTTTCACGGAGTCGAGACTGCTTCAGAGAGATGTTCAGATTATTCTGGAGAGCTGTCACAATCAGAACATTCTGGGTACCATCCTTCATCCAGTGAGTATGCCCTTCAGCTTGGGTTTGGTGGGTCTGCCATGTGTTCAGTTTGCTGTTCTTTCTGTGCAACATGATCTGAAATTTTGGCCGAATTTTTACTTTTAATTAATACTTTAGTATTATTATCTAATGACTTGAGCCTTTTCTGTGAGATACTAGTTGTCATGTAGGATTCTTCTCAAATGTTCCTGACTTCATAAAGGGAAGTCTGAAAGTTGCCAGTGTAAGACTAGGGTTGCCAACATCCTCTAAAGGTGGGGAGTATGGTTGGGAAGGTTCATATGTAGGTGTAGAAGTCAGCTAGCCTGGAGTATTGACACATTAGTCAGAAGGAGACTGATATATGGGAAAATTATTTCCCATGTTCTAATCTTTATCTGGTTACCTCCTAACTCCGATTTGAGTGGGAACTATTTTTTTAAAAAAATAATGTGGTTGTAGTTGTGATTTTTAGGTGTTTGACCCTCTTGTGCATTTTGAGAAATGTGATAAATGTTATTCTTGCACAAGAAGTGACCTTGCTTTGTGGAAACGAAGCGGGTTTTCACTATTGTAATGGAGATATAATACACACCTAATTTACTGTTAACTTTTCCAGCTAGGTGATTCCCATGAGGGCAGCTGTAGAAGGCTGGGAGGCTTGGTTTGCAGGGTGCCAAGGTCATGTCTGTTTCTTCTGGAGTGCTGACTCTCTGGCCATGCCCTGCCAGATGGTTCTGTGTCACAGTAGAATATGAATTGTTATTCACCAGGAAAAATGTGGCTTGTGCTTTTCCTGTAGTCTGTTCTTCAGCTTTCTGCTTCTGCAAAGGGGAGAAAGTGCTGATTCTTAGGGGGCAGAGAAGAATAAGGAGTAATCTCTTCCAAAGATTAACGTCCTCCTCTGCCCCCAAGAAGAGCTATTGAGATGTCAATTCCATTCAGTGCCGCTAACATTTATTCTGCTCCTGTTAAATAGACATGCAGTGCTGGGTGTTGGGATGTGGGGCAAGGCTGCTGGAAGGATTCTTATAGTGATGTCCCATGTCTTGGGTGTGATTTTTTTAGTTAGAGAAACTCCTTTTTCTTATTTTAGAAAACTTGAAGTACAAGCTCGACAGTGGCTGTGTTTGCTATGTCAGAAACAGAAAAGTAATCTCTTGGGGCAATGATGTGTGATTTGTGTCTGTTTTCTCTTGTACCTTGTTTCTTAGAATGGTAACATCACTGAGCTCCTTCTGAAGGAAGGCTTTGCACGCTGTGTGGATTGGTCAATTGCAGTTTACACCCGGGGTGCAGAGAAGCTGAGGGCAGCTGAGAGGTAAGGCCTGCCAGGGCGCTTTGCTAAGTATTCAGGGCAAGAGTCTGGCAGTCTTCTCTCACCCATCCGTGGCACTGTCTGTTTATTTCAGTAAAGGAGTTGGGAAATTCCAAGAGAAGGAGGGCTACCATACGGAGTGACTCAGAGATATTAAACTTTAGGTCCAGGTTAGCTTAATGCTGAGGAGTAAGGCCTCATGGTATGTATGGGTTTGCACATGCTACATACAGTGTGTAGAACTCAGAGGACAACTTGAGTTGGTTCTTTCCACCACATGGGATGGATTGAGCCCAGACAATCAGGCTTGGTGGCATGCACTTTTACCTACTGAGCCGTCTTGCCAGCCACTTTACTTGATTTACTTTAATTTTTTTTCTTTTAAATTGGTAACAGCTCTGACTGTCCTGGAACTCAATATATGGACCATGCTGGCCTCAAACTTACAGAGATCCTCCTGCCTCTGTTTCCCGAGTTTGGGGATTACAGGTGTGGGCCACCGCTACCTGACTCTTATTAAATGCTTTTAAGTCAGTTTTCTCCAAGTTCCCCTCTTTGTTTTAGGTGTTTGAAATGAAACAAATTTGAGACTTGAACATTTCAGCTGCTCCCAGACAGGCAAGCAAGATTCGAGCTATGGTGGAGAGGTCGAGCCTGTGGGTCCTAATCGAGACCAGGACATACAAGCTGATTACTTAATGTGTTTGAAAGTGGTTTTAATTAATAAGTGCCAATGATGACTTTCCACAAGACATGGAGATTCTGAAGACAGGTAGCTTCTTTAGCTATCACGGTCACGTCAAGCTAGATTTTAGCTGAACTCACATTTGGTGGGGTAGATGGAAGAAAATAGAGCAGGTACCAAGTGTTACTGATTGGGAACAGTACCATGCAAACCTGAACCTCCAGTTCCAGGACAATGTGAACAGAAGTGATACCGGAGTGAAAGTAGACACTTGAGTGCTATGACAGTGGGCCATCCTTAAGTTTCATGGCATGGAGCCTTAGCTCAGAATCTTGTTTACAATGGTTTTGTTAATTTGCATTTTTACCATTCAGATACACAGCTAAGGGAAAAAAGAAAATAATAATAATAAAAAAGAACTACTCTAGTATTTGTAAGACCTTTTTTGAGGCTTTTTATATCCTCCTGTGCCTATAAGCAGAGATATTGCAAGTTTTTCTGAAAACATATGTTAGTATGGGTCATTTGATAGGACATATTTGACAAATGTATATTGTTTGATGAAAAGCCAGAGGGATTACTTTTTAAACTTTTTAAAAGTTGTATATTGTCAGGCGGTGGTGGTGCACACCTTTAAGGTAGAGGCAGGTGAATCTCTGTGAGTTCAGGGCCAGCCTGGTCTACAGAGTGAGTTCCAGGACAGCCAGAGCTACATAGAGAAACCCTGTCTAGAAAAAACAAAACAAAAAGTTGTATATTGTGCCATAATTTATTTGAAAAATATAATAGCCTTATAGTTCGTCAAATATTTGATTCTGTTATGCTCAGGTTTCTTTTTGCTCTTGTTCAGAAACTTCTATTTTCTTCTCATTACTGTTCTGAGTTATTATTTTGGTTAATAAATTTTCTTGACTTTTTTAAGTTCCTACCTGTCTTTGAAGAAAGTGAGTGCAATTAAAATAATATCTATGTTTTCTAACAGCTGTAAGAGACTAGATTTTTTAAAAGAGAATCACTGCAAAACAGATTTAGGCCAGAAAATGCAAGTCATATCTCAGTGTATAATTCCTTGTCTGCTGTTTTGCATGCCATATCTGAGCTACTTGTTTTGTGGGTACAATTATATTCTCTTTGGAAATTCTTTATGTATTTTACAACTACTACATGCTTCTTTGTCTTTTTCTATTTCAGTGTAGCTTAAAAGAGTGGTAGCAATGCTGCCTTCACAAATAATAGTTCTTTCCCACTGCACATGCATCCACTATTCATAGTTTAAGGCAGCTGGTCATTGATTTTTTTTTTTAATCTTTGCACATATTCAATTTCCCACTCTTGGTCTGGCTCAGAAAATAATCTACTGGGCTTAATATTTTGAAATGATTCCTGACAACATGGTTTTTAAGCTTTTATTAGTGAAAGTCTGCAGATTTTGTCTATTTTTCAAGTATACTTTAGATTCTGAATTGAATCTGGTAGCTGACAACCCTTTTACAATTCAGATGGCAATCGGGCAGACCTGTGATTCTTTAAAATCATTTTCATGTTTACCTTCTTGTTTAAGAAAATTATTGCACTCACTCAGAAGATAAAGCAAAGGGTTAATTATTTAGGTGGACCTGTGCACTCTAGTCACAGCTGAATACTGGGATCCCAGTGGGCCGTTCATAAGTTTATTATGTTCATACAGCTTACTTTTTCTATTTGCTCCACACTTTACATTTGCAGTCAGGCTTTGTTCTGGTTTGACGGTGGTCTTTCTTCTGGATCTGTCCACAGGGTAGGGTAGTAGGATTTTCTGTATTACCTGCTTCTGTGGCGCTGCTGGACTCAGGTGAAATGCATTGGTCAGTGAATGATCTTCCATCCTTGCTTTGTTGCCAGGTTTGCCAAGGAGCACAGGCTGAGAATATGGAGAGACTATGTGGCTCCTACTGCTAATTTGGACCAAAAGGACAAGCAGTTTGTTGCCAAGGTGAGTCATTCTCAGCATTTTGATATGCAGAGTGGCCATTGCCAGGCCAGTGATACAAGGATCTGAATAATTAGAAATGCTGTATCTCTTGACTGTTTCAAGAGGAGCCTCCCCCACCGTGCGTGTGCGCATGCATTGTATTTCTCATTGTAAATTCAAATAAGTTCATTATAAGTTCTTGGATTAAAGCTGTGGGCATGTTAGCTCAAAATAGCTCTCATTTTTGAGATATTATTTGCTGGCGCTCTAGCATTTCCTGTGTCCTTATCTTTCTCTTCATTCTCTCTAGAACTCTTGTGGTTTCACTATTTTCTCTGCCCTGAATTCTTTATTGGCTGTTGTGTTTTGGGGTGGATGCTTGCTTCTCAGACAACTAGAGCTGTTGAATAAATTAAGTGGTTCTATCATAGTACTGTGCAAAAGATTTTCCTTTTAAGGTTTCAGTAATTCGAGTTGTAGAGTTCCATGCTTTCCTAAATCTTATGAAGTTTTCAGCCTGTTTTTGCTTTTGCTAAGCCAAGAGGCAATGAAGATTTTGTCTCTTTATAGGCAAAGGGGTTAGATATCTTGTGGACAGTGGCTGTCTCTATCACTTAACCATGAATTTATGTTGGAAGTCACTAGGTGGCACTGTCAGCCTGAGAAATCCCCCAAACTGTCCTATAATGGTAAAATTTAGAATCTGAGGAATTTACTGACTTTCTTCTCTTTCCTTTCCTGTCTCCCTTCCTCCCTACCCCCCCATCATACCTTACTCAAAGTAATAGGTTACAGAGCTCAGCTGTGGCCTCTTTCCCTCCTCAGTGCATGTCTAGGTAGCTGATAAGTGATGTTAATCTCTCTGTTTGATGTACATTCCACAGGAGAAAATGTATTTATATATTAACATACATATATCCTTCCACATTTTCTAGTATGATTATGACTTTGTTTAAATTAATAGTATTTACCTTGTAAATGCTAATTACTTTATTAATAGCTATATTGCATACTAAAACTAATTTTCATTTCCTCTTATCCCGAGTTAGTAATTTTTAAAACATTTACATGTGCACATATTATGCATATTATTAATTCAAATCTAGGTTTTTTTTCTCAACATTCACTCAGTTTGCTAATCTTGCTTCAGTAATTCTGTCTTGAGATCTAGGCAGTGCTCATCTGGACTGATCGACTGCTCTTTCCCTGTGATGAGTTTTACATTTTGATTTCTTTGCCGTTATCACAGGAGGTGTTTTTGCTTTGCTTTCAGATTAGGACTATGCTTGCTGGATCCTGTGGCATTTTCTTGATGATTTACTATGTGATTTTGGTGGCATATTTGTTCCCTAACTTCATGGCAACAGACTACTTGAGGTTAAGTTTTGAAGCCATTCACATCTATTTTCCATATAAATTCAGTTGATAATCTAGTGGGTGTGTGTCAGGTGCTTTTTCCCATGGGAATTGATACAGTATTGCTTAGTTGTCCTTAGTTTCTAGGGTTTTGTTGTTGTTTGTTTTTCCTTCCCCCCCCCTTTTTTGTGATCTGAAATGACTGATACTTTTCACCATGTATGGTTCTTTTTTTTCCTAAAAGGAATTATCAAATTGTTTTAAGCCTGGTATTCTGACATGTCATGATGATGTAACATTGTGCTTGAGTGTTTAGACCTTCAGTCTTTTTAAACTGCTCTGCCACCTTTCATTTATTTTCTCTATTCTTCCTTTCTAGAACTTTTCTCATTTGTATGGTGTTCTTTGTGGTTAGTGTTTGGATCTTTCCTTTTTGTTTTCTTTGTTTTTAAAAAATGTTGTATTATTGCTTTTGAGATGAAGGTTGTATTAGATCATCTGGGCTTGCCTTGAACTTGAGATCCTCCTGCCTCAACTTCCAAGGAGTGCTGTGACTATAGGCATGTGTGATTCTCCCCCCCTCCTATGAATTTCATCTGTTCTTTGAATGCATCTCTTCTATCACTGCTATTTAAATCAAACTTCTAGAACTTCTTTCATTCCATCTCCTAGCTCTTTGAGGAAATACCTTTAATTATTTTGCTGTTTTCTGCCATGTTCTTTGTGTTCTCATGTTGGTTAATTTTGGCTCCTTAATTTTCATATTAGAGGCTCCTCGGGTATTTGATAAACCTTGGCTGTCTCTCATTTAAGAATAAGGTTTTAAAATACTAGGTTGTAAGCATCAAAACTGGGTTTTGGGCATATGTCTTGAAATTTAGCAGCTGTTTCAGATTTCAAGCCAATCCTAGGGTTCAGCCCCTTGGTTGTTTCTTAAGATGCCTGAATTGGTAGTTCCTGAGTCTTTCCGGGCAGCTGGGGCTCAGCTTAATATATTAGATTGAGTCTTCAGTTTCCTCACTTCTGGCCCAGGATTTGGCTTTTATGAACCCATGGAGTCAGATGCTCATCCATTTAACCACCAACTTTCAGGATCTTTTGCAGTATTTGTCTTTCCAATTATCTTTATATTCTTGAGCTTATGTAAATAGATAAATTGGTATGTTAAACATATTCTTTAAATTTTTTAATTAAAAAATAGTTTTTTAGAGAAGGAAGCAAAGCAAATGTTTGGATCAACTTCCTTAATAGGTACCTAATATCCCATTGTGAAGCTATACCGTAATTTATTTAACCAGTCTCCAGAAGGTTTCTATTCATGTAAGCTGGTAATTTTTTCTGTATTTAGAAAGTGTAGTAAGTATCTATAAATGATAGTTAATTGCCTTAGAGGTGGTTGGAACATATTTGCAAATAGGTCTTCAGAAATATTACTTGATAGAAGCAAGTTTAATTTCTAAAATGTGCCCGAGGAAGTATTGGCTAACTTTTTCTGACAGGAGAACATAATAAATCTGTTAATGCTTTGCAGGCTACCTCTTTTGGTAACCCCAAACCAACTGTGGGCTGGCAGTCATTTTTAGACAATTGAAAATGTTAAGAGGTTGGGGTGTGACTCATTGGTAGGGTGTTTGCAAGCATGTGTGTGGGCCTAGGTTCAACCGTAGTGCCATTTCCAACACCAGCCCCAAACAAAAGAAAGGTGCCCAGTAAATTTTCAAGGAAATTGAACAAAGGCCCTCACCTACAGTCTGAAGTCCACAGGCCTGCCAATCTATTCCAAATGGGGCTCTTCCTTCTACAGTTACCTGGTTTAAAGGTTTTAATTGTATAGGACACGACTAAAATAACTGGGAATCCTTGCAAGGATAACTCTTGACCTCTTCACAGGATGCTTTGAGGTTTGACAGCTGATTTCTAGAGAGTTTTTCTCAAGAGGTTCACTATGAACTGAAACTCAGCTAAGGGTTTTCTTGATACATGTGGCCTGTTGAAAGATTGGTTTCCATCATCTGCTTAAGAGGTTTTATCCCTCAAACAAAGAACTGCGAAAGAGGGCTCTCCTTGTCTCTCCAGGTTAGCAGAGAGGCATGTCCCCTTCACAGCCTGCCTGAGACTTTTGTGCCTGTTGTGGCCTGCCAGTTCCCTGCCTGCCTTCCCTGTGGCGTTTTAGCTGATCTGTGCAGTTTGTAGCCATATGGTCCCCTGAGCACGTGGCTTGGCTTCTCTGTCCCTACTGCTGGATCTGTGAGCATTGCAGATTTCACAGACCTGAACAGCATTGTTGGGGGGAAGGGAAAAGTGCTTGTCCCCAAGAGATATCATCTCACTGCCCCACTTGTTAGAGACCTCATGTTTGTTCTCTTCGATAACGTAAACAAACAGCACCACCTTTGTGCTTTGCAAGGATGTGAAGCTATTCATCCTTCAAGCTTGTCCTTTGAGACTTTTGTCCGAGAGCCCAAGTAGTTGATTGGCAGAGGTAGCCTAGGCCAACATTGGAGATCAGGTTGTAAGGTAGCAATGGATACAGCATGGATCTGCTAGAATGGAATCTCTCAGCTAGCATGGAATTGATTTTGACACACTCACTATATTGCTGTGCTTCCAGTTCAAGAGTTATTTATTTTCTTGGAGAAGTCGTCCAAATACTTCTTATAATTTTTTACTTTTTTACTTGTTGTAATTTTGCTTTACATTAACCTTAGTGATTAGTGGTGCTGAGCCTCTGCTTGTCTATTTGTGTGGGCTGCTTTAGGGAAATGTCAAAGTCCTTTGCCTGATTTTCAGTTTTCAAAAATTGTTTATAGTGCTAGGTATTTAACCCCGGGTTTTTGCTTATTTTTAATTGGACTGCTTGGTTTTGTTGTTGTGTTTTAGGAGTTTTTGCAAATATTCTGGTTATTAAACTCATTGTCAGATATATGATTTAGAAATATCTCACATTTCGTAGGTTGACCTTTTATTGTTAGTTGTGCTTTTGGAGCACAGTGGTTGTTTTTGTTTATTTTTAATTTTTAGGCAGTCTGATTTGGTTTTATATCTAATAGAGTGTTGTCAGATACAAAATAATGAAGCTTTTGCTCTGCGAATTTCTTCTAAGATTTAAAAGTGATTGATTAAATTCTAAGATTTAAGTGATGGATCCAGTTTGAATCAGTTCTTAGTGTGGCACTAGGCAAGGAGCCAGTTCATTGTTTCATTCATGTCTCTAGCTTCTGGGTGTTGTTTTTTGCAGACTATCTTTTTTCGTGTACTGAATTTTCATTCTTGTCAGTAGCCTTTTGATTACATAATACATTTTGCACTATTCCATTGGTCTGACTTGCAAGTTTTCATGACAGTACTGTATGGTTTCTATATTGTAGCTTTGTAGTAAGTTTTGAGATAAAGAATCATGCATCATCTAGTTTTTGCCTATTTCGCGTCCTTTGAGATCTAGTATGAATTTTGTTACAGGTTTTTTTTTTTTAATTTCTGCAAGCCAAAATCAAATAATGAACAACCCATCAAACCTCTTTTGTTGCTCCTTTAAGTGGTACATGTAGTAAAACTGCAAGATGCACCCCAGTTGGCTTGTTATCATGCTTGTTTTCTTGTCACTGTGATAAAATACCCTGACAGCCAATTCGTTGGAGAGATAGCTCACAATTCAACATACAGTCCACTGCCAGGGAGGCAAAGTAGGAGTGTGACACAGTTTGTCATGTTGCATATACACACGAGAAAACAGCAGAATACTCTAGCCTTCACTGGCTTTTCTAACTTAAAGTACCAAACTCTTCCACATTCTAGCCACAAAGTATTTCCAGTGGCCTAAGAACCACACAGTTAGGTTCATCCCAGCAGCAGCCCCCACCTCTGCTACTGATCCCTTTCCCGGTTTCTTTTCTCTTGCTGTGGTAAAACTCTGACTACAGGCAACTACTGGAGCTTTATTTAGCTCGTAGTTCATCCTGGCAAGGGAGTTGTTACAGAGACCGAGTCTGAGGGCACTAGTCTTATTGTAGGCCCAGTGAGAACAAGACAGCAACGAATGCATGCGTGCTGGTCATTTTGTCTAGAACCTAGGCTGTGGTGGTGGTGATGGCTTCCCATCTCAAGTAACCCACTTAAGAGAATGCCTCACAGATGTGCTCAGAAACTCTCCGGGTTGGTTGTAGATTGTGTCAAGTTGACAACAGTATTCTAATAAGGATTATATGTAAATCAGTGAAGCATTGCATCTTAAGAGAAAAGAAAGCAGACGTATTTATAGGATTGCATTAAATTCACAAATTGACAAAACCAACAAACAACCCACCAAAAATAATATTAACATATTGGCAGTCTTAGATCTCCTAATCCATAATCATGGGACGTGTTACCATTTATCTTTGTTGTCTAACAGTTTTTATCTCTGTAAATGGTGAATGTGTGCATGTGCACATGCATTACAGGTATGTGCTGCCACACTTGGCTTTTACATGGGTGTTATGAAGGTAGGAGTGATCCCAACTGAGGTCCTCATGCTTCCACAGGTAGCACTTTCCTTACTGAGCCATTCCTCCAGCTCCTTCAACAATGTTTTATAATTTACATTGTACAAGTTTTTTTTTTAAATGTCTTTTTATTCCTGAGGATTTTGTTCTTTGTGATACTTGCTATTTGGGATGAAATTCAGCTGTTATTGCTAATACAAATAGCTGATTTTGTCTTCCACTACTTAATTAATTCATTTGTTTGTTAAATATTTGTTGAATCTTTGAGTTTTCTTCATGTTTTGTGAGCAGTCTAATTTTATTATATTCCTGTAATTTTTATGCCTTTTGTTTTTCTTTCCTATTTTCTAGTTTTATGCTGAATGGAAATGGCTCTTTGCTAAAATTTTAAGCAAAGATACTTAATATGTTTGGTGTGCTCTAAACAGGCCAGTATATTCCCAAGCAGTCATACAGAGACCTCAGAAAACAAAGAATTGAAAAATTTGTCACTTGGCCTGACCTTATCAAAGGCCTGCATGAGGAAAAGAAATATAGGGATAGTTTGGCAGGAACATTAGCCTCCACTGCAGTGTACATAGGCTAAGACTTACAGAAGATTTCATTAGCAGTACAGCTTGCAGATGTGAATGAGAAGAGATTTAAGAGGATTCTTAGGATCGTTTCAGAACAAACAATGCCAAGAGTCCACATATTCAGTGCTAGCCTAATATCCTTTGGTATTTTACGTGGGTATGGTGCATTTGTTACAATTAATGAGCCAGTATTGATTTTATTGGTGTTAATTAAAGTCATTATTGTATCATTTATATTTCTTGTAATGTATTTTTTCTCTTTCAGTAACATGAAATTTGGTTATTTTACC
Source organism: Bramus lutescens (assembly GCA_001685075.1). NCBI lineage: Eukaryota > Metazoa > Chordata > Mammalia > Rodentia > Cricetidae > Bramus > Bramus lutescens. The sequence goes on along the minus strand of LOEQ01004712.1, from coordinate 30,000 downwards.
TCCTTATAGCATCTCAGCCTCTCCTTGTTTTCCTTGTGACTTTGATCGTTTTGAAAATCAGTGAGGTATTTTGTAGGATGTTGCCCATAGAAATTTTGTCTGATGTGTGCTTTCCTTTTAGTTATCTATGATAGTATTTGGTATGATTGTGCTTAATTTGCTTATACCAGAATGTTTTTGTGATTATTTACTTTTTTAAAAAAAAATGCAAGATTGCATTTGTACTTCAGTGATGAACCAGGGATAATAGACATAGTGTAGGAGGGTCATTTGTCTGTGTGTTACTTTCATTGATTAATAAAGAAACTGCCTTGGCCTTTTGATAGGCCAGCCCTTAGGT
>LOEQ01004712.1:11400-26549 GCA_001685075.1 Bramus lutescens | reverse complement strand
TATCTATCTATCTATCTATCTATCTATCTATCTATCATCTATCTATGTATTTATTTTTGGTTTGTGATTGGCTGGTTCTTTGTAAACATGGAGAATAGCTGTTTTTGTATGAATCTGAAAATGAATGTATTTTGTGCTGAAGAATCTTCCATTAAATAGACCTCCCTTAGGACATTCCCAGTATGCTGTCCAATATGCCAATGAACTGTCTAGCTGCTTTTGTTTCATGCATAAAAGAGGAAAGAAATTTTGCCAGTCTTTCCTCTTTTGTGGCAGCTGACCCTGTAATTCAGCCACTTGGTGGTTGCTGATTGAAGCATTAGAAGAACCTGATTTTTACTCTGCAGATGGAATGGATGGTGACAACAGTTTGTAGTCAGTAGCCACTTGCAAAGAAAGAAGGAGAAAAAATCCCAAACAGCCTTAAAACAACAGGGTCTGGATATAATTGGGTGAATTGTTGATTGCTGGCCATTATCACAGGTTCTGGTTGTACCGTGATGTGGTACTGTCCCAGTGTGAATGGTATTTTATTCTGTACACACTGGTGGGATGTTCTAACCTTCACAGAGAAATATTTGTGCTTTTGCCCTTCAAATAGATATCCTTGTATCCCAGACTGGAAGTTAATCGTTTTCAGCTGAGAGTGGGGTGCAGTGTTAATGATTTTTGGTTTCTAAAACCAGACATGTCCCTAGTAGCATTCTAAAAAGATGGCTTGTAGAGTAGCTGAGGTAGTATTTTAGCAATTTAATGTTTCTGCCTGTGAGATTAACAGCTAAGCAGCTCCTTCCCTGAGCTGAACTGACAGTTCTTTCTGTCCTTCACTTGTCTTTGATTTTTCTACTCTCTATTGGGGCATTTTATCTATATTTTTCTCATGTAGTGAGAGGGGTACCATTTTCTAATTCAACCTTTGCCTCTTGAGTTAGAACTTTGATATTTAGTTTTAAACTTGGATCAAGAAAATTTTCAGTATAAACGGGATTTAGATTTTTTTTAAAAGACTTTTATCCTTATTAAAACACAGTGTTTACTGTCTAGCCATGGATGTCTTATTTTGGAACTTACAGCATAGCCCTCACTGGCCTCAAGCTCACAGTGGTCCTTTTATACCAATGTTCTGAGGGTTTAGATTATAACCTTGAACCATCAGGCTCAGGTTTCTAGTCAGTCTTTCAGCCTTACAGTTAAGCACAAGAAATAAAGATGGATCATCTTTCTGAATGAAATAACTTCTGTTTTATTGAGAGATCATCATATGGTCTTTGGGACTTGATTACCATAGATGGCTGCTTACCTCACCTTTTGTGTCTGCCTGTGGTGGGCCTGACTCTTTGCTGTATAACAAGGACCACTGAAGCCAGTGTAAGCATTTTTGTCTTCTCACTTACAGGTAATGCAGGTTTTAAATGCTGATGCCATTGTTGTGAAGCTGAATTCTGGAGTCTACAAGACCATCCACCTGTCGAGCATCCGACCACCAAGGTTGGAGGGAGACAACGTACAGGTGAGACCCGGGAAGTGAATTAGTGAGTTTCCTATTACTGTGATAAAAACACCATGACTGAATCAGCTTCTAGAAGGAAGGGTTTCTTTGATGTATAGTTTTAGAGGAATATGATTCTATTCTGTCATGGTGGAAAACATGGCAGCAAGCAGCAATGGCAGCCAGAACTGGATGCTCACCTCTTGAACTGCATGCACAGGGGTCAGGGTTTGAGGATAAGAACAGGCACACATGGCATGAGACTTTGGAATGTGAAAGCCAACACCCAGCGACATATTTCTTCTAGCAGGGCACTTCCTAGGCTTCTCCAAAATATCAGCATTAACTGAGGACCAGGTGTTCAAATACGTGAACGTAGTGGGGGATATTTTTATTGAAATCACTCAGGAAGGTTTTGCCCTTCTGCACAAGTACCAGAAAATTAGTTAAGTATAATACTAGTATGTAAATATGTGAAAGGGTAAGTCTTTGAAATTCTGCAAGTATTATGCCTTTATATTTGCAGCTCAAACCATAGCCTCTGCTCTGCTCCATTTCAAATAGTTACTATTGGCACTCCTCCCCAGGGAGTTGCGAGCAGTTAGGATTGGTATATTTGAGATAGTGGGTGAATTTTATTTGAAGAAAATCTTGCTATTTCTGAGAGAATAAGATGGAGAAATTCTGTACCCAACTTACATAGGAACAGGACCTGCTTTTGATGGTCATTTTGGTTTGGTAGTTCCTTATGTCTTTGCTTTAGGGAAAAAAAATGAATCTGTGTTTATGCTCCTTGGGGTTACTACTTACTTTCTACAAATGTTTACTATCTTATTGTTTTGTACTTTTTGCTAAATCTTTGAATGCATGAATGCTTGCCTGATAATATGATTTGAGTGTGTTCAGTTCTAAGACATTATGCTTTAGATGAAATTCCAATTAGAGTTGGTCATCAGTGTGCAGGTAGGCAGATTAAAGTTAGATTTTGTGGTTATTTTCTTCCTATAATTCTGACATTTGATAAGGATTGAGACTATTTTCTTGGGTTTGGTTTTGTCTTGCTTTAAAGGCCATCACTCTTGCTCCTGTTATTTCCCTCTGATAACTTCAGTGTTTATGTTGGCTGGTTATAGAATTAGGCCTTGGGTGAAAACTAGTGCAAGAGGGCAGTTTTTAGAAATAAACATCATGGTTGAATTAGTTTTGTTAATAGCTGCATTTTTTTTGTTTATCTCAATTGAGGTTCTAAAGATGTGAAATTTGCTCTTCCATTGTTTTTGGTGCACACACATGTTGTGGTGCATTTACAAGCTGAGTTTTATACCCTGTTTCCATTTGTGTAGGACTTTATAGACAGCCCTTAAGAGTAAAATAAAAATATGATTGTCTTCTGAATCAGATCATGCATAAAAAACATACAGAATGGGTGATTTCATGTCTGGCCAATCAGTTCATTTGCTTTCTTTTTCTTTGTAGAGGAGGCAGCAAACAGTACCGTGGCAAGGTTGAGAATTTAAATGCATGAAAGCTTAGATATGCCAAAATGAGGTTGTCTCAGTAACTGTAGCTGTGTCTCATTGCACAGAGTAAATATACATTTCTAGTTTGATGAGGATTGGTATTGTGCACAAGTCTGCATCTGTGCCCTAAAGCTGGAATTAAGGTTCCCACAGCAACCACAACTTGGAAATTCCTGAATGTTAATTTTTATGTCTGCTAAAGCATTATGTTAATGTAGACTATGTGGCTGGATTCTAAGCAGTTTTAGGGGATGGGTGGTATTGAGCTTAGGTAGAATAATAGGTTTTTTGAAGAAAGAGCTAACCTACTGAGAACTCAAGTTTTTCCAGGTTCATTTGGAGCTCCTCAGCTGGTGAAAGATACTTTCCTCTTAGCCTAGTGGTTGATGGGCAGTTGTTGATTTTTTTGTTATTTGATTTTCCTAACTCAGACTGAATTCTGGTTATATAACAATTTTTGCTTTGTACCAAAATGAACTGTCTTTTTTTTTTTTTTGGGTCTGCTTCCCAACCCCCTTCTCTTTCTGTTCATTCCCAAGTTCTTAGTCCATTTTAAGAAAGTTCCAAGTAAAGCTTAGCTATAATAGTCTGCGACATATGGCTTTGAGAGAAATGAAGACTGATTGTCATTATTTGTCCATTAAATTCCTCTAGACGATTGTACGAAGGGATCCCAGTAGAGTCAGTGACATAGCATCCCTGAGCATGACTGGCTGTTGTGGTATTTCCCTAAGAAACTGTTTGTATTCAAAGATGAGAAGTAAGCACTTGTGAGGAAAGGCACTGAAGACTTATCATGCAAGCCACACAAGCCAGTTACATTTGTTCTGCTCAATTTTAGTTACACTTAAAAACTAAAATATATTAGCTTTCATATGTACTTGTGAAAACATATCCAAAATATATCAACATTTAATGAATATTAGAATATTAATAAGTAGATTCTTGTCATCCCCCCCCCGCCTTTGAAATCTGGTTTATATTTTACATTCTTACCTCATTTCAGTTCTTTCTGGCTTCATTTAATGTTTAAGTAGCTGCATGAGGATGGATAGAACTTCCCGAAAAGCTGAGACGAACAAACCTGTCACCATCAGTATTTACTGGCCGCCTGGTAGTGTTCTGGGATATGCCATCGGTCCTGTCATGAACTTTGAAATTTAGTAGAAGTACCTAAATAATTTGCTACTAAGTGCTGTACAAAAGTTTAAAAAAGTTTAGGGACATTGTATAATCTGAGTTTCTTTGAAGAAATGACATTTAGTTAAAGCTTGAAGAGTAGTTAGGAGTTAGTTAAAAATGGGTAGGGGACAATATCTGATCTGGAAACATTAATGACAAGAATCAGGTGAATTTGTGGTAACAGAATGGATAGCCACTGAGGATAGCGTGTGAGTGGCGTGCCACCTGGATGATAGGAAACTGTAGGCAGGGCCAGGGTATGTACGGGTCCTGGGAACAGGTCAGGATACACCATGAGGGCCTTGTGACAAACGTTAAGTTATTTTTGTTTAACCACGAATAGACTAGCAGATAGTTAGATGCTAGGGTTGAAAGCAAATGGGCTTGGTCATTAAGTAAGGGTCATATGTCAAAAGACTTTTAAAGGTTTTTTAAACCAAGGAGAAAGATGTATTTAGAGTTAAGATCTCTTCTGTCAATGTTTTTTGATCTACAAGATACAAAAGTAATTTACATTTGTACAAAACTGATCTACAAGGAGTAGTTCTGATTTTCTTTTGATAATCCTTAATTGACCTGGGGGAGAATGGTGTGACAAACAAGGACTGTAGCTGTTTTTCCAGAAGTCCCTCTTGGTCCTGCAAGATTCAGAGTGTTTGCCTTTCTCCTTAAAGAATCCCCCTGAGCTTTTACAGAGAGCTCAAGATTCTCTTCTACATTTATTCTAAAGTTAGCAAAAATTTACAGTATTGGTGTGGGAACAAAACTCGTCTCCAGTTCCCAATGGTACTGTAATTGATATAAATGTGTGAAACTCTGAGTTTCAGGTTTCTAGTTTCCTTTACTACTTTCCTGCCTATGACAGGCAGGAAGCCCAATCAAATATTCAAGGTAGAAGCAGGCATAGTGGCATACACCTTTAATCCCAGCACTTGGGAGGCAGAAGCAGCTGGATTTTTTTGTGAGTTCAAGGCTAATCTGGTTTGCTTAGAGAGTTCCATTACAGCAGTGGCTACATAGAGAGACCCTGTTTCAATAAATAATAAAAAATTTAAAAAAATTTAAGGTAGAGCTATTGGGGGACTAGTCCCTGTGTTAAGTCATTTGATACCTTAGTGCCAATTAGAAAAGGATGTCCCTCCTCTAGGAAGCCTCAGGTCAGTCAGTGCATGTACTTGGCACACTGAATAGAGGCTGCATTTTAGCTCCTGTTCTGTCTTTGTCCCTTTGGCTTGATGCCCTCATATAAGATACAGCTCGCACAAAATATATTCCTGCTCTAGTTAGAATAAGATCTGGTAGAATCTCAAAGGAAAAGATGGTGTATTTTTGGGAGATGGGGAGTGGCCATATGACTGCAGAAACCCAGAATGCTTGAGGATTGTTTGAGAGGAAGGTCTGTGGTGGATGGAATGCAGGGCCTTCAGGCATGCACTTGGGAAATTACCCTCTGTCTAATTACCAGGTACTTTCTTGAGGGTCAGTGGCCTTGAGATGAAGAAAGGTATAACCAATAGCTTATGGTATGAGTCCTATTTAAACAAAAGAACTGTGTGGGAGAGGATGCAGATAACAGAGCTAGAAGGGTTACAGGAGAGAAGTCTTGGGTGTTTGCACTGTGATGGGCAGGCAGATGGCCTTGAGGCAGTTCCTACCATGAGGCGTCCTCTTGAGCTCCAGAGGAGGACCCCATGGCGTTAAAAAGAGCACATTCTCTTCACTGTTTCTATCCCTCCTTCCCTAGAAATTTTTAGTAGCCTATCATCAGCTAAAACAGATCTTCTGAGAAATCTAGAAATTGTGGTGGGTGCTGGTAATAGGGAAAAGTGGATTTTTCCTTTTTCTTGCACCATCTCTTAAATTTTACTGGAAGACAAGGTTTTGCCTAAGGCTAGCTGTATACTTTCCTCTCCCACCCTGTGGTTATTTTCTAATTAGATCTAGAGGAAGCACTTAAAACACAGATCAGAGCAGCTTTTTTCTCCCTAGTCTTTCCTGTATTGCCCAGGCTGATCCTGTATTTTATTGGAGCTTGGTTTGTTGGTGGACAGTGTGATGGGAGGGTTTAATGCAGGAGTATGTAGTATTTCCTCAGAAACCTTCTATTGGGTGTGCCTGCAGGTCTTGGTCTTGCTTCTGGATTTCCAGGTGAATCCATTGCCAGCTCTTAGGCGATAGATACTCCTTCAGGCTGAAAGTCTGTTTAGAGCCCATATGTGAACCTTGTGAACCTGCACAGGCATCAGGGTTTCTCTAAAGGCAGAGCTTGCTTTATCCAGTTGTTTGCCATAAAGAAATAAGTGCTAAATCTTAAGGAAAGGCTCTGGCTTTTCTGAGCTGCTGCCTGAAGGAGATAGTACATTGTGCAATCTCAGGGCTTCCTAGGGAGCTCTTGGCTTTGATCTGAAACTGGGAAGCCTAGCGCTCCTTTGCCCAGAGCTTCCATGGACTTTATGTTACACCTGGAGTGTTAATGACAAAGGAAACAGCCCCCAGGCATCTAGTGAAGAGGCTGACTTATTCCCTCCTGAAGTCTGCTCTTGCAGTGCTATTGTAGTTGGCACAGAGAGATGGAGCTGAAATTTACCTCAAAAAACAGGTACATCATTTGCCCAGCCCCCAGGTATTTAATAGATCAAGTTTGCTTTTGGTTGCAGAGGTTTTTCTCAGGTTCCTTTGTGTAGCACATCTGGCTCGCCCTTTTTCCCCTTGGACTCTTGTCTATGTCTGTGAGCTTGGTACTCAGGAAAGTGTGGAAATCTAAGGGGAGAAGCTTTCCCAGCTGGTAGCCCACCGCTTTTGATATCTATCCATTTCCATTCTCTACTTTTGAGCCTCCTCTCAGTGAACTCATCACAGAGGTTCTTTCACATCAGGGCCTGTAAAAGTTCTGACCTGGCCAGTGAAGGGTCTTTCTGATCCCTTGGTACCCTTGCTGCCTATACTTTACTCTCTAAGGCCCGTGGCCCCTGGAACTCTTGGACAGGCAGTTGGTAGAGAGGAGCAGCAAGGCAGGTATTTGCATTTTTGGGATGCTCTGGGATTCTTGAAGGCTTTTTGTCAGAGGCAAGGCTGATTCAAGTTTTGATAATTCTATTGTTGCACAGGACCCTGGGGTGCTTTGCCATTTAGACATAATTGTGAGTGGTTCCCAGACTGTTCCTTCTGGTTAGGACTTATGAAAGATAGGTGACTGGTCCCTCTGAATCCTCAGACAGACCATGTGACTCCTAAGATGCATACCAAGAGAAAGCTGTGGGACTTGAGTCCCCAAGCAAAGTGGGGCAAAGCCAATAAACCCACTGATTGTAATTTCAGGCTTGTAACTGGGAGCACAAGGCAAACAGCAAATTAGAGAGGGAACTCCAGCTTGGCATTAAGGACCTTGGAGACAAGCAGAAGCTCTTTGAAATGGATATAGCATTTCACCAGTTTCCATTGGAGAGATCTGGGGACTGTGGCTGCGTGATCAAAAGACATAGTCTGTGTCAGAGCGCTGGCAGAGGCATTCTGTACCCGTTTCCAGATTGTTTGATCTGGGCATTTTTGAGGTGAACATTTGAAACCTCCTTTATTGAAGGCTGAAAAAAATTACTATGCAGAGATGATAGGTGGGTCTTAGCTCACCTATTTAAGATTCCAGAATGTGGATGTCCTGTTTTCTGAGATTAATATCTAGGTGCCATCATTCAAAACATTGCTGTGATTTGCTTCTCAACTGGAGAGTTTAACTGGTGGGTAAGGTGAAAAGGTCAAGACATTGGGTATGTGGGCAGATAGCAGTTTCTTAAAATGTACACTCCACTGATCTTTTCTCAGTGTATTTTAAACTGGAAAAGACAGCGTGTGCCTGTCTTGTTGCGTTTGATTTGCTTTTTTTCTTCCTCTTACAAATTATAGTTTCTTTCCATTCCTTGAGCTAGAGATCCCCTTGCCTCTTTCTTTCATATTATATTTTGTAGGATTTTAACAATCTCCTAGTGGGTCTTGATGGCTAATCCTCTGAACCTTGTACATTTACCTCTTTCAGCCCATGTCTCTCTTCTGTGTTTCTTTAATCATTACCATCACACGGTCTTACATTTTCAACTTATCTAAATCTTGTTCATGCTGTGTGCTCATGTTTCCTCCTGCTTCTCAGTCCCACTGAGCTGTAGTAGTTTTCTGTTGTTTCTGGACTTGGTGGCACCGTCATTTACTGTTTCCTGACCCCTTAATGCTCTCCTTGTCTTGCTTCCATTCTTAAGAATCCTGTTAGGTCAGACACTTGTATACACACAGCCCTTTCATTCTCTTCAACACCCCACATGTTTATGTGCATGCCTACTTTCTGCCATGAAATCTAAATGCTGCCGAGGCCAGGCATGGCATTTCTCATCTTTATCTCCTCTTTCAGAATCTTGTAGACTACTATGAATAGAGTAGCCAATTATCAAATGTTTACATCCCATATGCTGAGGCATAAGACTTAATTCCATACATTGCTTTTGAGGGGGCATCATTTTGCCCACTCTGAATCCTCTGCTAATCCCTGGACTGCCGTTGGTAGGTCTTTTCAGCTGGGGCCCATGTACTGGGGCTTACGTCTCAGGAGTCAGTTTCTGCTTTCCTGTTTCCCACCTGCCCCCTAATTGCGTTGCTCGTTTTTCTGGGTAGTTTATAGCTGGCTTACATTTTTGCAGCTATTTCTTTTCCCCCACTCTGTTTCAGTTTAGTTTCTGCCATTGCTTGACCAGCTCTTCCTCTCCCTGTCTAGTTTTTCCCTTTATGTATATTCCATTAGAACAGTGCAGCATGAGTTCAATCCTCCAAAGGGGTTAATTGCAGGGTTTCAGTGTCTTTGAAGATCAGTACAGTCCCTATCTGACTCTTCTGACACCTCTGCTTTTACTCAGTTTCCAGATGCCTTCCTTTCAGGTGTGCTGATCCATTGATGTCTTTAGGTGTACTTTTTCCCCCTTCACTTTCTGTTGTTGACCTTGTTGGTTGTCAGATTATTTCTTTGCTGGAGCTAATTTTAAAATCAATTAGAGAGCTTTCCCGTCATCTTTCTCTCTTTATTTATGAGGTGCTGATTGCAGAACTACCTACACTGTGTTTAGACAAATTACTTTTTTTTTTTTTTAAAATGTAACATTTATATTCAAGGCAAGTTTGGTGTAGTCATCCAGTGCTTTGCATTTTTGCAGGCCAGAGCTCTAGGCTTCAATCCTTGGTGGGCTTTGGGCTGGGAGATTTTTGTTCTGTTTAGAAACCAAACATTTAAGTTCCTCGTATATTATAGATTCTGTGGTTCTGAGGAATTATTTGTATTAACAAGATGTTTATAGTTTCAGGACACACATGTGCGTGTGCACACTCGCATGCATGCATGCAGGTGGACTGCCGATGGAATGATGGTTTCTGGATGAAGTAGCAGTGCTTCACCCCACTGTTTGCAGCAGAGGCTCTTCAGAGCTGAGACTCGAAAGGGAATTCTTTTCCCTAGCAAACAACAGTCCCATTGGATAGGCATATTTTTGGTGTCACTGTTTATTTTAGCCTTTCTTTGAAAATCTGTAGTCATTTTATAGGGTGCTCACATATTATAGTTCTTAATTCACCTACTACTGTGAGCCTGGCTGGTTTAGGGTATGGCTGCCTTCTACCAGCTAAGTGTCTTATTTATGTTCACCTTGGTATAGGGCTCTTCACAACAGGACTTCTGTGCAGTTAAGCTGGGAAGACATTCTAGAAACTCTGTACTTTACTTTCTCATTTCTCTGCTTGAAGTCAGTTTGTCCTTGTGGCATACTTGATAAGGCTAACCAGAAGTATTCCATGGTCTTTTTGGTTACACACTGGTCCTCGGAGTTTGTTGGAAGATCCTGGAAAATCTACATATTAGATGCTTATAATTTCTACTTTCTGCTTGCTTCCTTTCTTCTTTTTCTCTCTCTCTATGCAGTTTGATTTTCTGGGTCAAGTAGATTCCTTATTTCTTCAAGTCTGTTGCAGGCTAACTGCCTAGTGTATACTTGGTACTCAGTTATATAATGTGTGTTTGCTTTCTCAGTTGCCATCGCAGCTCCGTGTTGCTGCAGATTGGTAGAGGGCACTGGCCCTCAACTGTGACTCTGCCCCTTGACCACCAGAATGGTGCTTTCCTGATGACCAGCAGGAGGGCTCAACTCTTTCCGTGTTTGACTGCCTTTTGTAAGGTGGGCTGCAATTAGGAGAAAGCCTTGTTCTTATTCATATGGAGCCAGCTTAGCATCTGCTTCTCCAGCTGGATGGCTTGTTTTAGAATGACTGGTGTGCAAGAGCTGTAGATGGAGCTTTGTAAGGGATTGCTGATGTGTAGCTGCCCAGGGCTCCCTTGTCAGGCTTTTGGCTCTGGCTTGAGGCCTAGGCCCCATGAGTTGGGGTACAAACTGTACTGGCTGCCCTGTTTTTATTGAACCCTCTTTACCTTTTACTGCAGCTGATGGGAGGGAGTAATGTGTTCTGCATGGTAGATTGGCAGAACAGTGTCACGTGCTGGTTTGGCTTTTGGAATGTCCAGATTATTAGGCCAGTTAGCACCTTAACAGGAGGGAGACTTGACATCATTCCAAGCAGCTCATTTTATTCACCCCTTATTTCTTATAAGGGGGAAAGAAGCTATTGTAGAGCCTTGTTCATCCCTTCCAGTGTGTGCTACATCACTGGCTCATATGGCTGAGTTCTGCCAGCTGTTTGAGCCACCTTGGATTCTTTCTGTAAGAGCTTGACTGTGGCTTGCCTGGTGTATTGCTCTTGGAGCCCCCTCCTCTCTCTGAAAGCTTTTAGCCTCACTCTCCTTGCTTCTGTACTTCAGTCCTCTCAGACGAGTAACTGGTTCCTTTAGAACAGGTACTCTTGTTTGCAGGTGAAGTTACACTTAGTTCTGAGGTGCCCTGATGCAGAACTAGCGGGGCTCTGGGATATGTCTGCTCCTCAGGGTGAGCTACCATAAAGAAGAGCAGGTAGAGGAGTGCAGGTCCTGTAGCACAGGGAGTTCCCAGTCTTGGGTATAGAAATTAGTCTCTGGTACTGTTGAAGGACCTTGGCCAATGTGAGACTCAGTGCAGCTAAAACCCTGCAGCCTTTCATTGTTTAGCCACATCACCCGGCAAGAAATGTATTCTGAGGGCTGGAACCACAGCGCTGAGCCCCACCCTGTCTCTCTGTGTCAGGAGAATGCTCACATGTGCTCAGGTAGGAAAATGCTACCGTTTCCTTTTCTTCATCCCAGAGCTGGGAGACACGGAGAAGAGTGTCCTGATTCCTTTTCCTCACCTCCTTGCTCTCAGAAAGTTGGTTTTGTAGATGTCCCTGCAAGTGTGAAGATGGGTATATGCCCTTCACATTGCTGTCTTTTATATTTTGTTTGGATCACCTTCCCCATCCCAGGTCTGGTTCTTTTCGATATTCACTTGCTATTCTCTATCCTGGGATGCCTTTTTCCCAGTACAAAATAAAAAATAATACCTTGTATTTGAATGAGGAAGTCACTCCTAGTGAGCACAGTATAGGCAACTTGTTGCTCTTTTGCTATTGAGTGGGCCTTTCAGAGGGGCCTCTTGCAGTCTGTATCTCCATATTTCGTGTGGCTCTCACATCTTTCATGCTGTTTCAATGCCACATGAACCTGTCGGTAATTCTTGGTGTTGCTAAGTTGTCTCTCATTTTGTGGGGTTCAGCCAGAAAGAGTAGCTTCTTGAACATGAACTCACTATCTCATAGAGGGGCTATAACAAAAGTGTCCTCTAGTTTTCTTGAGCAACAACATTTAAACTGCTTATTTAATGCAATCTGGCACTCTAAAAACTGCATTTGTATGCCATATAAGCGAGACTAGTGTCCTGCTTCTGGAATTTAGTCAGTTGATGTCTATCTACATTGCTGTAGTCTCTTGGCTGTTATTTCTAAATACAAAACTTGTCAAAGCAGGAGTCTTGCTTTTAAATAAATAATGAGTGTGGTGGCAAGACAGAGCCGTCCTCATTGTAACTGTTTTTTGTTTGTTTTTGTTTTGTTTATTTTGAGACAGGGCCTCACTGTAGCCCTGGCTATCCTGAAACTTGCTGTTTAGATCATGCTGGCCTCAAACTTATAGAGATCCAACCTCCCTCTACCTTTTGAGTGCCAGTATAAAAGGTGTGTGCTACCACACCTGGTTCATGTTAGCTTTTTTATGGCCGCCTTCATACGTGGTATTTAGTACTATTGGTAAAAGGCTTCAAAACTCCAGTTGTTAGAAGGCGAGGTTTGCCTTGTTGATTTCTGTGAACTGGCCTTCTTTATGTAGATAGGTTTTCCAGTTTCCTAGTGTATGTGTGTGGGGTTTTTTTTTTGGCACTGTCCTGCTGCATAGCCTGTTACTGAACTCCTGATCTCTCTGCCCAGGCCTCTCAGATGCTGGGATGTAGTCTGTCCCACCTTGCCTTGCGCCTTCCCCTTGATTACCACCATACCCCTTCCTTCTCCCCTGTGGCGTAGTCCTCACCACTCATGCTTCTCTTTGTTCTTTTCTTCCTCTGCCTCAAGTCTGCCTTGGATCTGTTATGTTTGCTTGTTGTGGGCTGGGCTGACCAGTTCAAGTATGTAAAGCTTCTTGTGGAAGTAGAGCTAACCTATTTTTACATGCAGCATGGCACACAGACCCCATAACATTCTAAGGATGCAAGTTGACTCTCCCATCCATATGCGTGTATACAGTTGGATTTTTGTAAGTGAGGGGTCCCTATCCGTGGATCCAACCAGCCGTGTATTGGAAAAGTTTTTTTGGGGAAAATTGCATCTGTTTTCAACATGTGCTTATTTTCTTATCCTAAGGGTCCAATCCAGGACTTCGGGAATGCTTGCCATTATTTCTTAAACCAGTCTAGTGTGCCATTTTAGAAGGGTTTGAGCATCTTAAGTCCCATTATCTCCCCCCCCCATGTTAGGGGGGCTTGTGATATGGTGTGGCCTGGAGAGCCAATCTGTGGATACTGAGGGATCTTTCAGCATCTTGGCCCTGAATTGACCACATGTTTTGAAGCTGGGGATTAGGAACTCTGGTGTTTTCAGCTGTTCTTTGACCTTGCCATATCTCTTTTACCTTTGCTCCCTTCCCTGCTAGGAAATGGATGCCCATATGTGTGCTTCTAAGGTATCTCCTGATGCAGAGTTCTACAAGGGCAAATCATTTGATTGGTAAAGTTAGATTTACTGCAAATATGGCTACCCAACATTATTGCTTCTCATTTACTGCAAATGAACTGCAAGCCTTCTGGGCTTATACAGGACTTTTTCGAGGACAAAGATTAAGTGGATCTCTGCTGGTGTCATATATTTTAATTGAACAGTAGAGCTGCCATGTGCATTCAGGGTCTGCCACTACCCACCACTGCCCTTGTCTCTCTGTCACAGCTCTGCTCTGCTAGTTCTCAGAGTGACCTCTGGCTGAGCTTTTTTCCCTTTGAAAGGAGGCCAGATCAGTTTTTCTTAAGGTGTCAGTAGTCAACTCCTTGTATTAAAAATCTCTGTGACTGGGGCCCAGAATGCTCATTTTTCACAACTGCTAGACGTTAGCTTGAAAATCACTGTTCTAGGTTGTTACTCATAGCAGTTGAAGAGTGGGTGTTTAACAAAGCTGTCTCCCAGGAGTTTGGTTTCTGACGATGCCAGTTTTCTTGAGCTAGATTTAGAAGTAGTTTCCTGTATAACCAATAACACATCTCCAAGGTCATTGCTAACCAGACATGGTGCTCTAACTTAGAATGTGCCCTAGGTGCCAGTGAAAGGCGGCAGGAGGGTCTGTCCTGAGAACAAGGTTTTCTAGGGAAGAGTTTATAACACACTGTTGGAGCTGATGGTTGGGTGAGGACTAGTAATTTTTTTCAGGTCAGTTTCACTTCATGTTAACAAAAGAAAAGGTTTAAGAAGGGCTACTTTGATGATTAGGGTTTGCACCTCAGGTGAACTTGAAGAATGGGCTTGGCTCTGGCTTGTGCAAATAGCCCTTGTGTAGCTGGAAGAAAATACAGGCGCTTCATGACTCTTATAGAGAAGTCAGTGTTGAGACATACATAGTCTAGCAAATCCTCAATTACCTTTTGAATTGTGTGCACAAAAGTGTGTGGTGTGGGCTTAGCGTTTTGGGTGGCATTGTTTTAAGACTGAGGTGAAGGAAAGCTTGTCCCTTGTTAGGGCTTACTGGAGCTGTGCTCAGGTGTGTTCAGGGCTCAGCTCTTGACTCTAGCTAGAGTCAGAGAAATGTTGATAGCCATGCACTGACTTATGTGAAATAAACTCAAAGATGTGATCTAAAGGCTTTTGAGTTTGTTTATTTATGATGTGAATTCCAACTATCAGAAAGACTAGCGTATTTGCATGGGCCAACAACATTCTCTTTGTGACAGAGGGAGTTTGTATATATTTATGGAATGTGAGAAAAGGAGGCTGCATGATACTGAGGAAGCCTATGCTGGCCCTGAGTATCTGGATGTCCCTGGGCTTTTTGTTGAATTCATAGTTATTTGGTTAGACTAATGAGTTGAGGACACAGGGTTGGGTGGATTCTGTACTTTGCTGGAGGTTAGTAAGTGGGTTAGCCAAGTTTTACCTGCTTTCCCATGTGTCACATGAACGTGGATGCAGATTTGATGGGTTGGTGGACCTCTCCCTCAGTGCTGAATGGATTTTTCTATAGTCCCGTTTTTCAGTTTTCTGGAAGTGGAAACTGATTATTTTTGCTACTATAGTACATAGTTTCTTTTTTCAAAATAGTTTTACAAAATCAGAATATTTCGTATTACCAGATTTGAAGGCACCAAAGTTGATGTACAGAAGAAACTTAATTTTGTTTCTAAATGTTTAATTTTGGACAAGAGTTGAACCCAATCTTACCTCTCCCTTTATCTCCCTCTTTTTCCCTCTGACCGTTCATCCTTTTTTTTTTTTAATGGCAC
>LOEQ01004711.1:176878-187687 GCA_001685075.1 Bramus lutescens | reverse complement strand
CAGGGAACCCTGACTGCTCTTTGGACTGGAGAGGGAGGGGGAGGGGGAGTGGGAAGGAAATGGGAGGACAGGAGGAGGTGGAAATTTTTAATAAAATATATAATAAAGTCTATTAATCCTTTGAAAAATAAAAAAGGGAACAAGCATATTGCTATAGCTGTCACATGGTTCCTTAGAAAATTTGGCTAGAGACTAGAGGAGCTTTAAATAGAGCAACACTTTTTAAAAGGGAATACTTTGGCTTCCCAAGAGCCATGATATTACTGTTCTTTGAAGTTTGGAGTTAGAGTTCACAACGCACCTTTGAAATTCTCAGAATGTTCAGAAATTCCTGATAACAATCCTTCATACATATGAGAGTGCTGTCTGGTGCACAATTCCTCAGGATAGGATAGTGGAACACAGGCAGGTATTAACAGATGCAAATCAATGCATCAAGGTCCTCACTTAATTTATTTAAAGAAAAAGAAACACTAAATGGTATTTACCATGAATAGCTCTCAATAACATAAACCTTTGTAACAATATTTACCAGAGTTCATTTCTTCAACAAGTATGCTGGAGAATGTCCTTTGCATGGGATCTGTTTACTCTGTAGACTTTTTCTGTATAAAGTATATGTGAGGTAAATATCCTTTTTGTTGCTGAATTTTTGCACCTTATATCTTCATAGATTTCAGTATTTGTGTCAATATTTTCTTGTTCATATGGTTGTTTTGTTCTCTTAATAATCTGATATCTGTTACAGGTAGAAGCCACCCACAGGTCAACTCAGGGAACTAAGGCCTAGGCAGGGGCATGCCTCTAAGATGAAAGGTTTGTAGTAGAAAATGGGAAAGAATAAGGAGCAGAGTTCATGTACTGTGAAGAGAAGTGAGACTGAAGCAGAGGTAAGGAACAGGCTGATATGTGTGGCCTATGTTGTCACCTGAAAAATGTGTTATCAGTGCCGGTGATGCCACTAAGAACATATTGCAGCTGAAGTCTGTGTTGATGTCCTTTTTTCATGATACCTGCAGGGCCATACAATTGTCCTTGATCTGGATACACACCTGAGGTTTTCTTGATGTCCAAGAGCCGAGCTGACTCCAGGGCAATAATGATAACAGGCCAAACTGCAGCCAATCACTCTGTCTGGGTCCATTTCCCTATTGTAGCCAGGGTCAGGCTGTGTTACCACAAAAGGGTTGCAAATTTCCACACTGATGTCCAACAACCACACTGCTTCCAGGACCATACAGATCCAAGTGGCCTGTGTTGACACCATGGGCCATGGTGGTACCTCTAGGCAAACTGCTGCTGAGGGCCATGACATGGGTCTATTGCATCTGGTATGCTGATGTCCATACTCTGTTTTATGACCAGACAATGAGAGCTGGCCCCAGTGGTCTGGGCTTCAGATAACAGGTCCCATCCACCCATCACAAACAGCCTCAAGGGAAAATAGCCTTTACAATGAGAACAGACCCCTAATCTCCATGGCCCTGGATGAAATTATCTCCCCTTGCCGGCTGCCACAAGACAGTTGGCCCCAAACATGGGACCATTGATCCCACTCAACACCATGTGCACATGAGAGCAGGCCAAGATGATGTGGGCACGGAAATGCTGTCCTTGGCCCTCATATGACAGTTTGGTCACAGTGGAGACCCAGACTAATTAGGTCAGCTACCACCTAGGACCATATCCAAGACTTTGAATTGGCCCAACACAACATCTACTGCATCTATGACCTGAGGAATGAATGAGGGCACCAGTTCTACAGAACTATAGAGTCAGGATCTCCATGACTAGGCACAACAGCAGGATATCATCGAGAGGTTTTGTTAAGGGTCCAGTACTGATAGTATACCAGATGCCAGAGACCTTGTATCAGCCCAACAACTCACTACAATGAACATTTGCAAGTAGAGCTGTTTGAGTAAAGGGTATGCATGACACACAATAGTTCCCAAGGCTGATAAAAGAAACGGATATGTGATGGAGAGACATAGATGGGGGAGAAAAGTGGATTTCTGCTTGTTTGTGTGTTTGTTTTTATATTATTCTGGGGGAGAAGGCTACAAGGTTGGATGGTGGACATGGCAGGAGTGGGAAATGAGTAGAATTAGGGTCCATGAAGTGAAATTAACAAATAATCAGTGAAAAATTACATTTAAAAAAAATAAAAAATTTGTAATTTAACCCCATTACTTAGCCCCAAGAAATACTACTTAAGATTTCTGCATATAGGATATGTTTATACAGGGTAGAACATCATAGCATTCACCACTACTTGCTCCTAAAAGTACCAGATGAGAGCCCAAACTCCTAGACTGCACCTTAAAGAGACAAGTGACTTTCACCACAAATTTTAGTAGTCTTATCAACTCATTAATATTTACATGCAAAGTATTTTGATCATATTCAACATCTCTCCCAAATTTTCTTTCAGATAAATTCCTACCTACCTACTCACCTATTTTATTTGTAAACCTACCACATAAAATCTGTGTTCAACTGGTATTATTGAGTGTAGACCTTATTCCTGAATGTGCTTAACCTACAGAGCAGCAATACTGTTAAAGCAAACTGAGCCTCTCCTTTTCCAAACAATTATCACATGTCAATTGCACTTCACGTAGTGATTGAACCTAATGTGTCTCTCCTCCATGATTACACTGATAGTATGTTTCCTGACTTTCACAGGTCTTGTGTATGTTGTCATACAATAACTGTAAGTTCAAATATATAACTGTAAAATATTTGAGTCATAAAATACTAAATCTAACATATATGGACTAGGAAGATGCATCTCTACTGGGCAGATTTTCTACAGCTACAAGGTACTATGTTCTCTATTGTAGGAAACCCGGATCAATATCATCCAGTGAACTATGAGAGCTACAATAAAAGACTGGACTCACTTATACGACACTGGAGGAAATATGGCAGAAGTAACCAAACACATTATGGTAGGATATAAGGCCACTCAATGAAAAGTTTGAAACTACAATTATTAATGTTGGTGAAAATCTGTGGTTTATTGAAAGATATGCTAGCATTATTCTGAGTTATAATCTTGCCATTAAAATAATATATACTATAAATTATTTGACTGATAGTTTGCAGGAGGACCTGGGATGCCTAAACTTTTAGATGTACAACATTGCAATGATACAATTTACATAATTATGATAAAATTACTTCAGTTTTATATTTTTAATCTAGAAAAAAGCAAAATCTGGAAATAATAGAATCATGACTTATTATATAGGGGCTTAAAGTAGGAAAACACAGAGAAATGATGACTGTGATATTTAATAGCCACCAATTTAAATTATGAGAAAGAGCAATGTAGCCTTGCAAAATGGAGGAGAGGGTATAAAAAACTATAAAGGTGCAAACCAAGACCAAAATGATCTGTCTGGCTCTGGATTCAGGAGAGATTCTTGGTGAGGTATGAGTACTGAGTATATGTTGAACCCTCTTCTTGTGGCCGTAAAGTATGACAATCATGGAGATGCTGGAACATACAATGAGTATAGAAAATAAGACTTCAGGGAACACCCAAAATGCTATGAACAGTGAATCTACTATTATGTCATGACCAGGATAGGAACAGAATTCAAAATCTCTCTTTTGTGTCTTATTTTTGCTATTTCTTTTGGTAGATGCACACATGGGGAAAACCATATTTACTACCATGTTCAGGATCCAGAGGATGTAAATGGAACAACAAACATATTTTGGTACTTTGAATTTAATACCTTTCCAATAGGAGTCAATAGGACTGATAGTAATGGCCTGGAAGATACTCAAGATGCAGGTGATACTGATGGACATGCTCCTGCTCAGTCTGAGAACATATAAAATAAGTTCACATGAAACATCATTCAAGAAATATTTCCACCAAAAAACTTTCAATATTTGGGGTACTCCTTTAGAGAGAATGGTCAAGGAGTTGGCTGTGAACACATGTGCAAGAATTAAGTCTACAGTCTTTAACTTGTGTTCATGATAGTAAATGAGTAAGTAGTAGAAAAGAAAAGATAAGTTTCCTAGAATTCCAAGTGCACTCTGAAGTAAAAGCACTATACCTACTGCCAAGTTCCTGGAGTCCATTCTGTCATTCAGAACTTCTTCTTTTAAATTTTGACAATTATGTCCCTGAGCTAAGTCATGCAAGTTATGCAAATCATGAAATTTTCTGACATGACCCATTGGAGAACACAGAACTGAGTTCAAGATTGAAAATTCAGAGTTTATAACTTAACAAGAGAGTCTCAAAACACATGCCATCTGTAATAACTTTCATTGAAATTGTTGAAGTCTACAGTTTTCATGTTTATGGAGTGAGTTTCTTAAAATGTTCAGCATTAGAAATAAGATAATAATTCAGTGAAGAAACAAACAGCAACTCAGTTCAAGTGGAAAGAATGCTCACTTCTAGATCCCAGAATAAATTGTTCCTTATTCATCATATTGCTGGAAAACAGACTTCGATCTGCAGCTTCAAATGGAAAAATTTCCATTCTGTCCATGTCTTGCAACATTTCAGCTTAAACAATGTAATTTTACCTCAACAAAGTGAATGTTTCTAAATTCTTATATGAAAAAATATTTACAATATTGTATAAAATACTCTAATCATGGGAGTAAAATGATGAGCTACATAATGTTAAATTAAGAGATACAGCTCACCAGATTTTACACACACATTCAGAATTATTCACTAGGTGCTAGGGCAGGGAAGAGAAAAAAAGGTATATGTTCTGTTTGGTTAACTCATGAAATTTACAACCAATCACATTAAATGTGTAATAAATGAGGAATGTCCAGTATTCTAATTAGATCTATTGCCAGGTGTGATAATGTAGCAGCAGAAATCCAAAGTAAAACTGGCTTGAAACACCAGTCATTGGTAAGAATAAGGATAAGTTACGTATGTGACACGCTGTCAATGGCATTCCTCTTGGCTCAAATGTCTTTGCTGGAGTCAATGGCTATTTGCTTGTGCACAATCTCACTCTTGTGTAAATATCTTAAAAGACAAATTTTAAAATATATGTGAAAGAAATGACTTCTAACCAAGGACCTCCGAATGCATTCTTCGAGAATACACTACCTAAATTAGACATGGTAATAAGTGTGTTTAATCCTTGAACCCAGGATGTAGAGATAGGTAGGGCATTGTCAGTTCAAGGCCAGCCTAGTCTACAAAATCATTCCAGGACAGTCGGAACTTCATAGTGAGACCCTGAATCAAAATAATCAAACAAACAAAATTGAATAGACTGCCTCTTCTGATATTCACAGAGCTGTGCTGTGTAGCAGCATACATAAAAATTCATTAGAAGAGACCAAGTTCTAAGATAAATTGAAGTTTATATGACATACATCCATTCAGGCAAATATAAGAGCAGGTCATCAGTGACCCAGTCTTTTATAGGTCAACACTGACATGAACCCATGTCCCCACCTAATAAAACACAGAGTTCTGTGACTAATGCAATGACTTAGAAGTAAAAAATATTTAGTTGTCACTGTGTTATATCTATTTCATAAAGGAGAGAAGTTCAGACAAGGTTTCCTTCTGTTAATGTTAACTGGCATGGAACTTCTTGAAGCTCCTCCCTTGACCTTTGTGTTTCTGGGATTATCATATTCAGTGAACTTCAGTTTCTTGATGAATGTGCTTTACACTAAGTTGATTTTCACTTGTAAATTCCAGTGGCTTTGACATTATGTGTTTTGTTTCTTTGTTTTCTAGAAGAAGAAATATAATTACCTTTCACAGTAACAGAAGTTTTGTTAGTGAAACTTGAATATAATTAATATAAAGTGTGTTCTCTACCAAATGAAAATCATAGAGCTACAGGTCCAGATCATGATCCCAGTAAAAGCACTCATGAATAATAACTTGATGAATGCTGTGGCTTCATCATAACACATATTGGAAAACTATCCTGAATCTTTGTGGCATTTTAAAATAATTTAGCTTTTATTTTAGATAAAATTATACCAAGAAGGGCATTTTCAAGAATCTACAGAGCCCTATAGAGATGAGTTTAGAAAAGCAGCACACTTGCCAACATCTTTGGTTCCACCTACCTTGAGTACTTAGTTTATTGAGGTACTGGACATACTGGCTTAGGATAGTGTTTTAACATGTAAAATCTGTCAGGACAGAAAAAATATTCAAAGTCACAGAAAATTCTCCAAACTGAACTGCTAAAGCCTGAAATACAAGGACTAGGAATGAAACACACCATATTTAAGAATCAAGCAAAAGAACCTGCATGCTTATTCAGTGTATAGAACAAATAGAACAGTGGAAGAGGAAAACATTTTCACCTAGACAGGTGTGAAGCATTCCTGTTTTCCAATTCCTGCAGGTAACTTGCCAGTTTCCAGGGATTGACATTTGTCTTCAAAGCCATAAAAATTTTCAGGCATAGGCAGTGTGACCAAATTTAGTACATCAACTGAAATAAACTTTTCTCATATAAGAGGACTTACTGACAATTTAATTGCACTTAATATTCCTGGAGTTAAACTGAACTGCAAACAGAGATGGCAATTTATTAATCTGTGTTACAATACTTTTCCTCTGGGACCTCTGTGATTTGCATAGAAACTTGATGTTTACAATGTAGTTCCCTTCACTGCCAAGACAAAAACTAAGAAAAACCTTGTAGATGATTGCCTAAAGAAAAAAATAGGTCATTCAGAGCTGTTCAGACATTTGAAAAATGAGAATACAGCCTGGCTGCTTCCACAAACAGGCACCTAGTTTGTTTTTTTTTTATTTAGCAGTGTTACATCAGACACATTTTAAAATACCATATTGTAATAAATTTTATTTCTATTCTACCCTGTATTGACATCATATAAAAATTCAATTTAGTCCGACAGAAACAATCTGTGTCCAATTTGCATTTGATGAATGCAAGATAAACCCAATATTCATTTTTGCAGCAAACTTGTTTGTGATTGTTGATAGTAAAACATAAGAAAATTTCTCAAATGAAGAATTGAACAGCATTTCTTTTATGAGACTTGCTCACGATTCATAATCAGCAATGAAATTAGAAAACTAATGTATGAAACAATTCTATGACATAGAAACTAACTTATTACCATGGTAGGCAGAGAGCTACGGTGGTAAACTGCTTAGAGTATAGGTAGAAGGATCTGTGTTTTTATATCTCACATGAAAACATAACTACTGTATTGTAGATAGCACCAGAAAAGCAGACATAGGTGATTGGCTGGGGATCACTGATTACCCAGTTCATCTTGCTGAAAGAGTTTCAGGCAGTTAAAAAACTCTGTTTCAATAATAAACAAGGTTAAATTATCTAAGACCAACAGAACACTTAAGAGATAGCTCTACTGAACTCACAGTTAACCTACACATACATACATACATACATGCATACATACATACACACATACATAAACACAGACACAAACACACACATATTTACACATATACAAATGCACACATGTATATAGACAGAAAAACATTAAATTCTGGCCATTTTTAAATGAGTTTTACAAATGATTTTATCAAAGTTTATCAAACTGGGAGTAATAAATCCAATTTGTAAATTGCATTTGACTACAAAATATATATAGACTTAAAGAATGTAAAATATGTACTGTGTACCTTTAAGCACACAAGAAAATATGAGCTGTGAAGACATTCCTGTGTTCAAGACTCTGCCCTTTACACTCAAATTAAGGGTTCTGACAATTTCAACTATCAAAATTAGAAGGTGAAACTTAAGGTTGGCATAAATTCAGGTATCACTAAACTAGAAGAAAGAACAGGAGATGGATTTGTTCCAGATAAGTCGTTTGCAAGATTCACATTCACAAATGTCACCTCTCCTTCAGCCCCATGTTCCAAAGTTCAAGGAGGAAAGCAGCCTCAGTGGTCATAAGCACTGAGTCTCAGACACAACCAGCTCCACACCAGTCAAAGATGGAGTGCTGCCTAGAAATGTATTTCACCCAGAGGCAAGTCCAGATTGCAGTTCCTCCTCAGGAGGAGATTACTTTGATAATCATTATACACTTTAAGATTTTATACCACAATCTATGTTTGTCATTTTGAGAATTTACAATCTGATTCATGTAAAGTATGAGAAATTGGAATTGGAAAAAACCATTATTACTATTATCCATCATCACACTTGAAGTTAGATTCATTATCACTGGAATGATTTATCAATAATCTGTCAGAGATTTTCTTACATTATTTTCACACCTTAGGTATTATCACAAAGTCAGGGAAAGTGTTCACCTCAGTACTTCTGTTTATAGCCCAGAAAGCCTTCCTCTTTGTTAGGATTCACACTGCACTGTTTCTACCCAGAACATTTTTTCCAGACATGAGCACTTACCAGATCTCCCTTCTTCGTTTTCTCTGCCTTCCAGATTAAGACACACAAAGATCACTTGACTTGTTTCTTCAGCAAATCTTCAAATTAGGGTGTAGCTCCTGATATAACATCCAGCACTGTATAAGTAGTGGGCAACCCGACATTGAGATAAAGAATCATAACTTGATGATCTCACCTCCCTTCTGAACTACAAACTTCTCACTTGTAGTTGCAATGACTGTGATAGCTTTGGGAGCCAAGGACTTTGCTGAAACATTTCTTTATCCATTTGCCAATCAACACCATGAATGTCCATTTCTCCAAAGGCTAGAAGTGTTTATGGAGCCTCTTACATTTTCATGATCTCTGAAGGCTGACTGGGAAGGACTGTTCAAGGAACACCAAGCTCTAGTGAGTTTTGTCTCATTGGACTTGTTTTCTCTGGGTTCTTTTACAAAAAGAAAAGTCAGTTGCTACTTTTCATTTCCCAGGGTTGACCCACTTCCATTCATTGGGGCAGAATCAGTCAGGAAATTGGAGCTAGATAATGAAATGTCTGTAAGAGAAAAATATGGCATAATCTGCCCAAGAAATCACTGAAATCTTGCTACACCTGGATATAAAGTAACTAGAAATGATGTTATGGAATATTCTAGAAAAAATTACAAGTATCACCTGGTAGGAAGTCTGATCAGTTGATCAAAGCTTTAATCTGAAGAATATATATATGCATATATACATATATGCACATATATATATATATACTTTTATCGGAACTGAAGGTGCCTATATACATTAAGTTGACATAACTTAATGTGATTAGATGTAAGTGCTATCACTTGAATCTATAGTCAATGAGTAGAAACCTAGAAAATCTAGGATTTTTTCCTTTATTTTCATTTAATATATTCTGATTATTGTTTCCATTTACTCTACCCCTTCCATTTCCTTCGAACCACACCTCCAATCTTGATTCATCTCCTTTATGTTCATGATTTGTAAAAAGCTTTATGGAATAATTATAATAATATAATTAAAACCTTTAATTAATGTAATAAAACAAAACCAAACACCTCAGGATAGGACAAAACAAAAGTAAAGGAACCCAAGAAAAGTACAGGAAAGAGATTTTTTTAAAGGCTGAGATTTACTTGTTCCTGTGTAAAACAAAACTGGAAGCTATGACCAATGCTCATAGTTAATGAAGGTTAAAAAGAAAAGAAAAAATTAAATTAAGAAAAAATTGAAATGTCATAAAATCAAAGATGAAAGGAAAGGACCTTGGCAGACATTAAAAGGCAAGGACTCTTCAAACTTGACTTTATTTTCTGTAGGCGCACCTCCTGTTGAACTTGTCCACCCTTAAGAGAAGCTTGTTTTCCCAGTGTGAACCCATTGGAAAAAAACTAAATTTTAATTTGCAAGTGTTAATCAATTGAAGAAAGGCACTAAGATACCAATAGAAGGGCATGTCTACTTCATTCTCAGTTCTAGGAATTCATCTGGTTCCGACCCTTAGAGAACCTGTGTGTACTGTAATAGACTGTATTTTCATGTATGTTTGTCCTATTGTGATTAAAAGGCCTTGTTTCCTACCATGAGATATCCCCTCTGTCTCTTAAAAACTTTCTGCCTCTTTTCCTGTAGGGTTTCATGAGCCTTGAGAGGAGGAATCTGAGACAACCTGTTTCAGGATGACTGTTCCAATGTCTCTCACTCACTGAATTTTGTTTGTTATTTGTCTGGATTTTCTATTGTCTGTTATAAAAAGAAGTTTCTTTGATAACGGCTGTGTAAGACAATGTTTACTGAATATAGCAGAATGTCATTAGGAATCAGTTTATTTTTACATTTCTTTAACAAAACAATATTATTGTTCTTCCCCTAGGTCCATGGGCTTCATTCTAGTCTCAGGTTCTTGGTTACCCAAGCAGTGTGGTATATGGATTCCACTTCAAGGAGTATACATTAAGCCAAGTCAGATATTGTGTAGGTACTCCCACAAGCTTTGCGCTGCTATTGCACTAGCATAACTTGAAGGCAGGATAATATTACATATTGATATATACAATGTCATTGTATACTGAAGTAGAAGGCCTGGCATCCACTTTTCTACTTTGATAACGTGCAGAGGGTACCACTTCACAGAGATAAAAGCTCTAGGTATGAGCAAGCTTGACTTCTACATGATCAGTGATTGTGTATGCATTGTCTTCAGCAACAGCACCTCTTACAGTTTGTAGAGAGCAATATATAGTTTTGGCAAAAGCTTCTGCTCCTCATTTGGACCTTGAGAACTCAGTCCAGTGCTCCATTGAGGGACTCTGTCTCTATCTCCATCCATCGCCAGATGCAGCTTTGATGGTGATATATGCAAGATATATATCAGTGTAGCTATAGGATAGGGCCAGTTCAGGCACCCTCTCCTCAGCTGCCC
>LOEQ01004711.1:160015-175727 GCA_001685075.1 Bramus lutescens | reverse complement strand
CTACAAAAGCATTTGTTCAACTATGTTCATAGCAGCACTATTTGTAATAACCAGCATCTGGAAACAACCTAGGTGCTCCTCAATAGAAGAATGAATAAAGAAGGTGTGGCACATATACACATTAGACTCTCTGAATGTGGCTGACAATGAGGGCTGACTGAGAAGCCGATGATAATGACACCTGGTTTTGATTCTACTGCATGTACTGGCTTTTGGGGAGCCTAGTCTGTTTGGATGTACACCTTCCTGACCTGGATGGAGGGAGGAGGTCCTTGAACTTCCCACAGGGCAGGGCACCCTGATTTCTCTTAGGACTGAAATGTGAGGGGGAGGGGGTGGGGAGAGTAGGAGGGAAATGGGAGGAGGGAAGGAGGTGGAAACTTTTAATAAATAAATAAATTTTAAAAAAAGAAAAACTTGCACCTTCATTTCCTGGCTCACATCACTCACTTCAGAGCTAGCCAGAGTAACTATCTGTGCTTGTCACTAGCCCATCATCCTCCCTAAGGTGACCAGAGCACCCTAGAATGTAACTCACACCTCCCTTTCCAGCAAGACTCACTATTCATCCTTGACTCTGAACAATTCTTCCCTTCTCATGTGAAACCATTTTGTGTGTCCGACCCTTAGTTTCTCCTGCAGGCACATCTTTCCTAAGTGTTTCCTCCTGCTACAATTCAATACATTTACCTGTTTCTGTGTTCCTTTTCTACTAAAAATTGCTGAAAAATTTTGCAAATCAAGCTAAAGATCTTGCTCTACCTCTTCTTGTTGCTCTAAACTCACAAAATCCACAATTTCCCTACACTCTTCCTGATCCTGAATATATTTCTCCTACTCCCTTTCTATACATGACCACAAAAAGTAATGGCATCTGCCTGTCAGGGACTTTTGTCTCCCCATATAGCCTAGAGAATCAGGGTCAGTGCAGCCAACTAAGAAAAAATGCTGAGGCACCTGGATTGAAGACTTCAAACATGAGTGAGTAAGTGACATGAAGAGGAAGAATTGCAACAGAGCCTGCAGCCCTAAGCAGAGTCAAAGTAGAAGAAGGGGAAGAAAAATATATAAGCTCTAGCATGACTTGGTCCCCTCCAGAGCATTATAAATGTCTGCATTGAAAGAGGCAAGAATATTTCAATCAATAGGAAAAAGCCAACACATTCCAGTTTTGTAAGTTCTAGTACAGAAAAAAGGCAGCATGAAAAACTTACACAACATACATTTTCCAAAAATGACTAATCCTATGTTAATTATTGAATGAAAATTATCGGGAAGAACTTCTATTCAAGGATTTCAAAAGAATGATTAGAAGTATGCTTGAACAGCTCAGTGGTTAAAAAACTGGCATCTTGAAATTTACATACAAATGGATAGAACTAGAAAATACCATCCTGAGTGAGGTAACCCAGACCCAGAAAGACAAACACAGTATGTACTCACTTATAAGTGGGTGTAAAACAAAGGAAACTGGTCTGTAGTGCATTACCCGAGAGAAGCTAGGTAACAAGGAGAACCCTAACAGAAAAATACACGGATCACCCTTGGGAAGGAGAAAAAGACAAAATCTTCTGTGAAAACTGGGAGCATGGGGCTGGGGGCAGAAGGAAGGGCAAAAGAGGAGGAGAAGAGGAGAAAGGGGAGAGAATACATGAGGTAAATGGAGGGTTGAGATGGGGGAAGAACAGAGGAGGGGAGCAAGGAAAGAGATATCTTCATAGAGGAAGCCATTATGGGGTTAGCAAGACCTGGCACTAGGGAAATTCACAGGAATTCATAAGGATGACACCAGCTAAGATACTAAGCAATTATGCAGAGGATGCCTGAACTGGCCTTCACCTGTAATCATATTGATAACTACCTTAATTGTCATCATAAAACCTTCTTCTAACAACTGATAGAAGCAGATGCAACAATCCATAGTGAAGCACTGGGCTTAGCTCCCAAAGTCCAGTCGAACAGAGGGAGGAACAATATTATGAGCAAAGGGATCAACACCATATATGGGATAGCCGCTTAAACAGCTTATCTGACCTAATGGAGGCTCACTGACTCTGGACTGACAGTAGGGGAAATATCATAGGACCAAACTAGGCCCTCTGAATGTGGGTGACAGTTGTATGGCTAGAAGAGTCTGTGGAGCTACTGACAGTGGGGCCAAGATTTATCCCTATTGTTTGAACGGACTTTTGGAGCCCATTTCCTTTGGATGAATGCCTTAATCATTCTAGTTGTAGTGGGAAGGGCTTTGGTCCTGCCTCAAAGTGATAAGCTAGACTTTGTTGATTCCCCATGGGAAGCCTTACCCTCTCTGAGGAGGGGATGGGGGCATGGTGGGGGAAAGTTGGAAGGAGCAGGAAGAGATTAGACAGTGGGAACTGGGATTGGTATATAAAATTTCAATTAAATAATAATAAAAATAAAAGAATAAAAAACAAAACAGATGAATGAGAAGGAAAAATTATTAAAAGGTATAAAAAGTAATACTGAAAAAGAAATCATGTGATGTAGGAGGGTCATCTGTCTTATGTGTTATTTTTATTGATTAATAAAGAAATTGTTTTGGCCTTTTGATAGACCAACCCTTAGGTGGGTTGAATAGACAAAACAGAATGCTGGGAGGAAGAAAGCAAAGTTAGGCAGACACATGAAGCTCTGGCCCAAGATGGATGTGGGTTAAAATCTTCCTGGTAAGCCATGACCCCATGATAATAATTAGATATGGATTAAGTAAGATGTGAGAGTT
The DNA here is from genome assembly GCA_001685075.1 of Bramus lutescens. Classification (NCBI taxonomy): domain Eukaryota; kingdom Metazoa; phylum Chordata; class Mammalia; order Rodentia; family Cricetidae; genus Bramus; species Bramus lutescens. The sequence goes on along the minus strand of LOEQ01004711.1, from coordinate 172,981 downwards.
AGCCAAGAAGAGGCTGGATAAAATGGGCCAGGCAATGCTTAAATGAATACAATTTATATGTTGTTATTTTGGATATAAAGCTAACCATGCGGGAGCCAGGCAGGACAAAAAGCAAGCCTGCTCCCCTTTTACTACAATCATGGAAGAAAAATCAAAATTGATATGATGCTATATATGAAAACCTCAGTAAATCTAATAAAAACTTCACTGGAAACCCTCACTAACAGAATCGATTATGTTGGAAATAGATAACTAAAGATGCAAAACAGAGAAGAGGACACAAACCTTTCCGCATACCTCCAAATACCTGATTTTTGACAAAGAAAGCAAAATATGTAAAATGAAAAAACGAAATCATATTTAACAGTGCTGGCATAACTGGATATCAATGAGTAGAAGAATGAAAATTGATCCACATCTATTCCCATGCACAAAACTCAAGTCCAAATGGATCAAGACCTTAACATAAAACCAACTATATTGAATCTGATAGAAGAGAAGGTGAAAAGTACACTTGAATGCATTGGCACAGGAGACCACTTCTTAAATATAACCCCAGTAGCACAGACACTGAGAGAAACAATTAATAAATGGGCCCTCTTGAACCTGAGAAGTTTTTGTAAAGCAAAGGACTCAATTAGCAAGACAAAATGGCAGCCTATAGAATGGGAAAAGATCTTCATCAACCCCACATCAGACAGAGGATTGATCTCCAAAATGTACAAAGAACTCAAGAAATTGATCACCAAAAGAACAAATAATCCAATTAAAATATGGGGTACAGATCTAAACAGAGAAGTCTCAATGGATGAATCTAAAATGGCTGAATCTGTGAATTCCTTTACAAGTTGTAGGAATCGGTAGTCTCTTTTGCAAATCAAACACCTCTGAGATTCTATCTTACACCTGTAAGAATGGTCGAGACCAAAAATAGTGATAACAGCTTATGTTAGAGAGAATGTAGGGTAAAGGGAATGGTCTTCCATTGCTGGTAGGAATGCAAACCGGTACAGCTACTTTGGAAATCAGTATGACAATTTCACAGAAAATTAGGAAGCAACCTACCTCAAGACCCAGCAATACCACTTTTGGGTATATATCCAAAAGATGCTCAATCATGCCACAAGGACATGTGCTCAACAATGTCCATATGAGCATTATTTATCATAGCCAGAACCTGGAAACAACCTAAACACCCCTTGATCAAAAATAGATAAAGAAAATATAGTACATTGACACAACGGAATGCTACAAGGCAGAAAAAAAGCAATGTCATCTTGAAATTTGCAGGCAAATGGATGGATCTAGAAAACATTATATTGGGTGAGATAACCCAGTCCCAGAAAGATAAATATAATATGTACTCATTCATAAGTGGCTTTTAGACATAAAGCAAAGAAAAAACAGCCTACAATTCACAGTCCCAGAGAACCTAGACAAAGAGGACCCTAAGAGAGACATACATGGACCTAATCTACATGGGAAGTAGAAAAAGACAAGATCTTCTAAGTAAATTAGAAGCATGGTGGTTATGGGACAGGGTAAAAGAGAAAGGGGGAGAAAGGAAGGAACTGGAGAAAAAATATACAGCTCAGTAAATACAATAAATAAAACAAATAAAAAAGATCATTGACTTAGAAAAATATAGAAAAGAAACATGGGAAAGCATTGTGACATGGTTAAATATAAAAGCTTTGTATGTTGAGTATAGGAGAAGTAAACTATAACAAACCCTTCAGATATGTATATGACTCCTCTATATTCAAGGATTTCACTCCAGAGACAATTGTTAAATACATTTTTTGCCAATGTAGATATGGACTGTTCATCTTCTTAATCTTGAGGTTCAAGAAAACAATGAAATAAGTTGATACAAGCACTTTAAACAAAGATAAAGTTTTCCAAACATTTCCTCCTGGTTTTTAACTGACCTTTAAATTTTCTTATAATTTCTTTTTCAGAAGAAGCTTATTTCATTGAAATAAAATGCAATATGTTGTAGAGCTTTCTTGAGTTTGAAGGGATAGCCCAGATGAACAAACCAGTGGATAGTTTGGAATGACTTGCAGACAAGGAAAAGACTAAATTGATGGTGAAAATACTGGTTTCTCTGAAAGTGGTATGTGCTAGATCCTAGTACCTGAATTTCATCTGGTCCTGTTCACATGCACTGCCTTTTTCCTTGTTTTAGATTTTTAAAATACTTACATTGTCTACATTTCCCTTCCATACAGATAATTCTCTAAGACCTCTGTAATTTTGTGTCCATCTGGGTCTTGAACATCTCTGCTAGGATGTTTAACAGTTATCATCACCATCCAAAGTATAACATTAATTTTGTTTTCTCACATGTGATTACCAAGCAAACTTCCCCATATTGAGTGATGAAAACTCTGAACACTATATGGCTTACCAAAACTTACCATAAACTTAAGATATTAGGTATATATTACATATTGCAATATTTATAAATTTTCATTTCATGTGATAATAGACAATTAAATTTTTGCTTAAAATGAGTAGGGAAGCACATGATGGGTTGATTTTAATGAGAATGGTTCCCAGAGGCTCATAAATATGAGCTTAGTTCCCAGTTGGTAAACTATTCCAGAAGCATTAGAAGAATTAGTAGATATGGTCTTCTTGGTAGGGGTACAAACTTCTTGAAAAAAGCATGTCTGTGATGTTGGGTCTTGAGGTCTCAAAATCCCACTCCAGACTCAGAGTTTCCCTTTCTTTCTACCTTTTTCCCTTTTTTTCTACCTACTGCCTGAAGATTAAATCTCTCTTCTGCTTCTGCAGCACCATGTCTGCCTGCTTGCCACCACGTTCTCCACCATGGTGATAACGGATTAACCCTCTGAACCTGTAAGCAAGCTCCTACTACATGCTTTATTTTCTGTAAGTTGTCTGGGTCACGCTATCATTTCACAACAATAGAATATGACTAAGGAATGTACTGTTTGAATTTATATTAACATATAAAAGAAATATGTTAATGGATCTCATTCTTACCTGATCTGCTTCTCTGAACTCTAAACTCAACTCCTGCTGTGTTATCAAATTTCCAGCCCTCCTGATCAAACACTTCCCATCAATCACTGCATCAACATCTTTATTTAGTTCCATTTCCTTAACTGAGAACTTTCCCTCATCTGTCAGCTAAATGACTGTTTTACAGGTACTTTTCTCTGGAATTGCATTATTCTTCTTGAATTACATAATGTCTTAAATTGCTTGACGACCAGGACTAGACAATGATTAAGACCCAAAAGTCTGCTTCTCCCAGATTGATAGGGGTAGACAATTTAAAGTCTCTAGAGAGCTTCTCATCCTCTCATCATATTTGGCTTACATCATTCACCCTCAATGATTGGGTTGTCCCCAAGGGTAAACCTGTAAGCCTCACTCTAGGATGTTGCGAATTAGGTCAGTACAAAAAATAACCAGGCCAGCTCAAGAATAACAATTATATTTTAATGGTTCTAAGGGGAAACTCATGCTACAAGAGTGGAATGTCTGACTTCCTATCTGTCCAGTGGGAGCCTCGCAAGAGAGTGAGAGTGAGAGCGTGCACACATCTGGATACTCCCAGTTTTTCTTCCTGGGCTCCAGGTAGCCACGCCTTAACTAGATGTGATGGGTTAACAGAGCTTCCCCATCATCTCCCCCTTTTGTCTAAACAAGATCGATCCAAACCAATACAACATGTTATTATGGAAAGGATTACCATTATATTTCTTATAAAATTTAGCATTAAGAATAGAACAAGGTTATAATGGGAGAAGGAATGTCCAGTGAGTTACAAATAGAAAGAACACTCACTTCTAGCTAGACCCTTATTTTCGAGAATTCTATTACATCATAAAATATTGCTGCCTCAGCATTCAAGATGTTTATCTTTTGGGAATAATCATATTCAGACAATATCAGTCAAAGAAAGGGAGTCATATGAGAAGATGATGGACAAGTGATGTAACAATAGTAAGCATAAAAAAAAGCTGAATCGGGGTACAACAGAGGGATTGAGTGTGTGAAAAGTGCCAAGAAGGAAACAGCAGACATCATGGGCCGCAGAAATAGATGTTTATATTGGGTTTTTTTTGCAGATTTAAAATGCCTGAAAGCTATGAAAGCTCCATTATATGTCATTCATGTCTTTCTTCCTTTATGCTCTGCATCTATACATATGTAATATAAATGTTTTTGCACAATTCCTTCTTTTGCTATGCATAACATCTTCTAAATATATGTCATAAAAACCTATGCAAGGACCTACTACTACTCTGCTAAAAGGAAATACTGTTAAATTGACTTCTAATTAATTATTTTTATATTCATGAATTAGTGCATCTCTAGTTCTTCTCAGAGAACCTTTGTTTTAGAGTAGATAACAACACAGAGACTCATCAATGGTCAAGGTACACAGAGTAGAGACTAAGAATATGTAGCCCTAAATAATACATCTACATCATACCCTTTACCACCAAGGCTCAGGGCACATAGGGAAAGATAACAGAGAAAATATATAAGAACCAGAGGTGGTGAATGGCTATAGCAAAATAGCATTTACCACATACAGAAGGACAATTTTAAACATGAACTCACAATTGTTGTGACATCATGGAAAAAAACCAATGCAGTCTCAAGCCAGAAAAAAATTCTAACATTGAGTTTGGTGGTACATAAAACTTATTATCTCTATCTCAGGAGATATTAGTAATTTATAGCTCTGGGAGAGGAAGAATGAATTCTCATTAATACTGTAGCCCCTGGTAGGTTGCCAACAAAATAGCTGAAAGTCACACATTCAAGAATATATGGGTATTATAAAGAAAGAGAGAAAATATGATTAAAATTTAATGAACTAGATTATCAAAAATCTGTAAAAATGATCCAAAACTATTCAGGTTATGGAAAAGAAAACTAAATCTACATTACAGGGTGGGAACACTGAGCATAAAACAGGCTGATGTGATGTCAGTAACACTCATTGCACTCTGAGATCATCTCTCCCTCAGGAGCCTGACTATTCCATACATTATCAAGAAGTCTGCTGCAGTGAAATCCACATATCTAAAAGCTATTCTAATAGCATTCCCAGTCTGGGTCCATATACTGATGAGAATCTGCTGCCAATATCACTAGGGATATAGATCCAAAATCTCTGTGACATAACACCTGTGTCTATCAGAGGACATGGCCATTTAAAAATGGCCACAGACAGAAAATCCCACTATATCAAACAATGAATATATGCCAGTAAAATTGTTTAAAGCTGCAAGAGTAATGCATACTGGTCATATCCCTGTTTCTGAGCAGAAATGTAGAATAATGTACATGAGGACAAGATATTTAGCCACACTGCTTTAGATCCTGTGCTGTCTCCTCAGTCTCAGACTGACCATTTACAGGCATCTTAGCTGCAGGCACTGGAACTTGATGCAGGAGAATGACTCAAACACTGTCAGAACAGGAGACAATAACAACACAACAAATATAAATTGATAGAAAGTGATCCTATCATTGCTGTGATCTCCCAAAGTCTATCCAAGCATAGGTTTAGGAAGCCCCAATTGTTCAGTTGAGAATTTGAAAAATAATGACCCGGGCAAGACACCATTGTTCCACCCCAATGTTGTGACCATCCTCTTGAGGTACCTTCTGAAGACACTAGTCATATCTCTGTACTCATAGCCTCTGTTTCCCACACTTTGTTAGGTCTCAGACACAGTTATCAGTTACTATAACATACAACATATAGAGCTATAACATCTTCCCTAAAGTCTGAGTCGTTCTGCCTTTGAAGCAGAAGATAATAACAGCCCTGCTATACTACAAATACTACAAATTTTCACTAGTATCTTGTATTAAAGATAAGGCATGGAGTATAGGTAAGTGTGTGAGAAACAGGGTCTGCTCTGGTGTGCAAGGCTAAAGACATCAACAATATGGATTCCTTGAGAGGTTCTGTAAAGATTAGAAAGATCCTCCTCTCCATGGGGTATTGCTGCAAGCACTAGCCATGTGGAAGTAACACTAAACATACACTACAAAATCTTAATGGTAAGCACTTCCTCTAAATAAGCTCAGATCTTGCAGACTGGGTTGATTTGACTCTATTTCCACCCCTAACTGTATTTAGTTCTATTAGTTAAGCAGCCTGAAAAGCTATACTGACCACTTTGAATGAAAAACAAATGTCTTAAGTAAGCTACACCAACGCTCACTGTTAAAACTACATTGGCCATTTTAAACCCCGCAGGCATTCTATACTAGTCAGATTTGTGGGCTCGTCGAGCTCTAGTATAATCTAGGAAATAAGTCTTCTAGAAACTCTGCGAGAGATTGTCTTTGGAACCTCCTTTTATGCTTCTGAAATAGTATGCTGCCTACATAACTGAGCAGGAAAACAAGAAGTTAGTAAGACCTTGAGAGTCAGACTTTTAGCCTGAGCCAGCAACTTCTACATGAGCAGGTAAGAGAGTGCAAGCTCTGAGGGCAGAGGCCTAAGCCAGTGACCTCTATGAGACAAGCCTGAGCCAGCAACCTCTGTGGGCGCAGGCCCCAGCAAGTGACCGACAGGGAAGCAGATCTGAACCAGCAACCTTTGTGTTACCAGGTACAGGCTAGCAACGTCCATCAGAGCAGGCCCAAGCCCAGCAAACTCTGCAGGAGCAAGCCTGAGCCAGTGACCTCCACGGGAACAAGCCAAAGCCAAACACCTCTGCGTGACCAAGCCTGAGCCAGCACCCTCCACAGGAGCAAGCCCAAGTCAGTAACCTCTGTGTGACCAGGCCCAAGCAAGTGACTTCTGTGGGAGCAGGCCTGAATAAGCTGCAGGATTGCAGAGTGACCTCCTAGAGTGCCGAGAAAGCTCCTAGCAAAGTGACATCCTGGGTGACTGGAAACCATGGCCCTGACTCCACCACAAGAAGCGAATGTCTGAGAAGATAAGTAGTAAGGTGAGCCCAAAGAAAAACATATATAGACCCACCCAGAAATTGGAAACAGACAAGATCGCCTGACAAAATTGTGAGTATGGGGGCAGGGGTAGAAGGAAGGTGAGAAGGGAAGCGTTGAGGAGAACTTGAGGGAAAGGGATAGTTGAGATGGAGGAAGGACAGAAATGAGAACTAAGAAAGAGATATCCTGATTGAGAGAGCCATTTTGGGGTTAGCAAGAAACCTGTCTCTAGAAAAGTTCCCAGGAATCCACAACGATGACTCCAGCTAAGACTCTAAGCAATAGAGAGAGTGCCTGAACTGGCCTTGCCCTGTAATCAGACTGATGATTATCTTAAATGTCACCATAGAACCTTTGTTCAACAGCAGATGGAAACAGAGGCAGAGACCCACATCGGAGCACTGGACTGATCTCCCAAGGTCCAGTTGAAGAGTGGAAGAAATGAGAATATGAGCAGAGAGGTCAAGACCATGAGTCGTTAATTCACTGAGACAGGTTTACCTGAGCTAATAAGAGCTCAGCAACTCCAGCTGGACTGGGAATGAACAAGCATAGGACCAAACTATTCCCTCTGAATGTGGTTGATAGTTGGGGCAGACTGAGGGGCCACTGAAAGTGGCACTGGGATTTGTCTCTACTGCATGTACTGGATTTGGGGGATCCTATCCTCTTTGGATGTATACCTTGCTCAGCCTAGATATAGTAGGGAGGACATTGGACTTTCCACAAGGCAAAGTGACTTACCCTCTCTTAGGATTAGATGGGGTGGGTGGGAAGGGGAAGAAGGGAGGGAGTGGGAATTTGGATTGGTATTTTTAAAGTAATAAAATAAAAATAAATTAATAAAGCTGGGTATTTTAGGCTATCCATAACATCCAAAATAATATGACTAATAGGTAGGAATAAGTAAATAAATAAGTAAATAAATAAATAGATAAATAAATAAATAAATAAATGATGTTGAGAATAAGATGTGGTTGGAGGAATTCTAGAGGGATTTGAAGGGAGTGAGGGATGATATGCTTGGGATACATTATTCATATGTACAAATATTTCAAAGATTAAATAAAATAGCATTATTATTAATGAAAAAAGAGAATAGCATCATTAGGGAATAGCTAATGATGGTTTTGGAGAAACAGGGCAAGTGAGAGTAAAACTGACTGAAACATCTTCTAATATTCATAGAACAAACTGACCTTTACCCATCATTTGGAGAAAGGGGCAAACTCAGTCAACAGTTACAAAAGATCAAAGCAGGTCTCAGTGCGTTTATCAATCACAGGGCCTACTATTTAATGACAATCAGTGTAAACATTTAATAACAAGCATATATCTGTGGTCTTAAAAATGCTTTGCTGTTTCAGAATCTCATGGAAGCAAATAATATCATTTGGTCTAATACATCCCCAGCTCCTCCCTTACAATTCACTGCAAACATTCACTAACTCTAAATTCCACAGTCTTCTAAAGAAGTAATCACTCTTTCAACAGAAAGTTTTTATCTTTCAATGTATAGCATTTAGACAGAAATGAAACACTCCATTCACTTCTCACTATGGTTTGAACTGTTTGAACAAAGTGATTTTCTTTTGTGAGAAACGCATGTAAGTGTCTCACTAAAGCTTCTTCAGAAGTAACGGCACTTTCGAAAGAAAGTGCTTTTCTTTCAATGTACATCATTTAGACAGAAATGCAAAACTGCTCTCACTTATAACAATGCTTTGAAGTGTTTGAACAAAGTGATTCTCTTTTGTGAGAAACGCATGTACATTTTTCACTAAAACTTCTAAAGAAGGTTTCTCACAAAAGAGTATCACTTTGTTCAAAGACTTCACAGCATTGTTAGAAGTGAGAGGAGTGTTGCATTACTGTATAAATGCTCTATAATGAAAGATAAGCACTTTCTTTTGAAAGTGTCTCTACTTCTTTAGAATCTTTAGAGTGAAACAAGCGTTTCTCGCAAAAGAGAATCACTTTGTTCAAACAGTTCAAAGAATTTTTAGAAGTGATAAGAGTGTTGCTTTACTGTATAAATGCTGTACTTTGCAAGATAAAAATGGTCGTTTGAAATTCTTCTTAAGAAGTTTAGTGAGAAAATTACATGCGTCTCTCACAAACAAGAATCACTTTGTTCAAACAGTTCAAAGCATTGTTTGAAGTGAGAGGAGTGTTGCATTTCTGTATAAATGCTCTATAATGAAAGATAAGCAATTTCTTTTGAAAGTGTCTTTACTTCTTTAGAAGCTTTAGTGAGAAACATACACGCGTTTCTCACAAAAGAGAATCACTTTGTTTAAACAGTTCAACAAATTTTTAGAAGTGAAAGGAGTGTTGCTTTACTGTATAAGTGCTGTACTTTGCAGGATAAACACGGTAGTTTGAAATTCTATACTTCTTAAGAAGTTTAGTGAGAAAATTACATGTGTTTCTCACAAAAGAGAATCACTTTGTTAAAACACTTCAAAGTATTGTTTGAAGTGACAGGAGTTTTGCATTTCAGTATAAATGTTATATAATGAGGGATAAACACTTTCTTTCGAAAGTGTCTTTACTGCTTTAGAAGCTTTAGAGTGAAACTTACGTGCGTTTCTCACAAAAGTGAATCACTTTGTTCAAACACTTCACAGCATTGTAAATAAATAAATAAATTCCACAGTCTTTCTGTTCCTCTTTTAAACTAAAATCCTTGAGTCTTTGAAGAGAAAATGTGATGATTTCCCATTTAGATTTAAATATTTCACAGTCTCACATTATCTGCTGGCAGGTCCTGGTTCTGTCTATAAATTATCTACTGCCAAAAAAAAACTTCTCTGTTGAGGGTTGAGAGATACAATAATCTATAGTTATAAATATAATACTTTGTGAGACAATAACACATTCACTTAACATAATTACAGTATTAGTTTATGCTTGGGGCCTATGATCTAGCCTGCCACAAACTTTTGTTCTAGTTAGTAGTACTAGGCATGAGTTGCATCTTTGGGCAAGTCAGACAAAATGGACCACATGCTTTAAGGTTTCTGATGAAGGTGTCAGGTTCTATAAGTACAAGATAAATACCCCCCATTGTACAGGTTTGCAGACAAGGTGTTTGTGATTCCCATACAGCCAAGGAAAAAGAAAGTATAACGCCATTTATGACTACACCCTCACATCAGGTGTTATCTGTTAGTTCCTCACACTATCTGACAATGGAGAAAGGCTTCAAGGAGTATAGTTTGTGAGAAAAGACAGTTGATATAACAGTACTCCATGCCAAAATATTTGAAATATGTCTATGTCAGTGTGAGCACCTTGAACTGTAGATATCACAGTCTGAAATAAATTACAATGAATTCACGGGGTCCATCTGGATGACCCTGCATTACAAAAGTGAATTAATAGCACAGGCTTTTCTTTTTATTATTATTATTATTTTATTTTATTACTTTAAAAAATACCAATCCAAATTCCCACTTCCTCCCCTCCTCCCACTCCCTCCACACACTCTCCTTCCCAACCCCCTTCAACCTTAAGAGAGGGCAAGGCATCCTGCCCTGTAGCACCGGCTTTTCAAAATATTTTTATTACATTAAATTGATCATAATAAATAATGGGTGTCACTTGAGACACAGTTTATAAATGGCCATTTCTATCAGGAGGCTCAGAAGTTTGAGTCACCAGCACTTGGAGGTTTAAAAAGAAATTCCGACCACAGTCTCATATATTTGTGCACTATTTTTCCATGCCTTTCACAGAGTACTGGTTTGGGGAATAAGAAGCAAAAAAGATAAAGGGAATTACAAATTCTCCCACAATTTCCAAGAGTAGCTGAGGCTAGACAACATGTGACAGGGCCACAGTGCTTACAAGGAGGTCATCAGAGGTCATTGTGTGAAGCAGTGAAGGTGAAGTCTGTGCTACATTAGAGACCCAAAAAGTTGAATATTGCCAGAGCATGAAACATCTGCCAAAAGAGTCATATACAGAAATGAAAATTAATCGGAAAGGATATGCATGTTTCAGGCATAAAGTTGGATTGGTGGAAACATATAACCCCATAAAATGAGGCTCAAATTAGTGGACACAGAGCTGTATAGTATGTGATATTGAGACTGCTGTCTTTCCCTCTTCATTTGGTCATGTTTCCTTATTATTCCCTCATTCCTTCTTTTTGAGGGAGGATGTAAATGCATATTCTGTACTATTTAATGTTAGTTATAACTCATTTCCAGTTTGATTTTCCAAAGGCTCAAACTTAAAAGAGTCCCTTGAGTTGTAGAAGAGATTGTGGACATATGACAATGCAACAGTGTTGACACTGTAAAATATGAGAACTTTTTGAGTTGGCCTAAATGAGTTTTGCAGCATGAGGATTCTATGAATTGCCAAAACAGAAGCAAAGTGTTGTTATGTGGATAAAAAATATCATCTAGAGTATCTTGGTATTTGTTTCCCAGTTATTTGTACTGCTTAAGGCTATTTATGATCTCTTAGTTGTTTTTGGATTTCCTTGATGGAAATACACCACTGTGGACAGGCTTTGTGAATTATATAGTCACACCCTAAAAGCTATTCTATTTTTAAGCTCCCTGTATGTTGATTAAAATGTGATCCCTGTATGTAATTAAAATAGCTTTCTGCTCCCACCTCCTTTCTTTTCCTAATTATTGCAGCACCTTCCCAGTGATAATGGATTCTTTACCTCTGAAACCAAATGCTAAAATAAGTGCTTTCCCTTCTGTCACTTTTGGTGATGGTATTTTCTAACAGTGAAGGAATAACTAATACAACCTCCTACTGCAAGCCCTTAGAGCATCTGTGCCATGGCAGAAGACTGATGGCAGCCTCAGCAGCTTCTACACAGGGCCACTTCACATGTGCATCCTTCATGGGGGCACAGACCTCCATAGACAATCTGTCTAGACACAAACTTTTAAAAGTTCAAACACCCACATCAAACATGACTCCTGTATCCCTTCTGGTTTTCTCTGCACCTTATATTCTGTCACCTTTGAGAGGAAGTTTTTCCTATTTTAAACACTTCAGCCAATCCCATAAACACCACCAATCAACATCTCTGTCTGCCTTCTTCTTGACTTATACCAAGGCCTAATTGCAATGTTAGACCATTACCTGTGCTCTTGGCCTAACAAACTTGAATGTCACAGTATACAACTTTCAGTTATCACTCAACTCTGAGTGACCATAACACATACCCTGCCCCTGACTCATATTCCATGTCTATATAGACATTAACATTTTCCCCAGTCTCCATTAATTCACTCTTCCTTATTTTCCCCCTTAGCTCCTTTCATTTTCCTCTGCTCATTTTTCTTCATTCCCCATTTCAATCTCTTTAGACAAAACTCATTTAATTTACTGATATGGTTTAAAGATGAACAACTACTCTGACTCAGGAATTGAACTGGATCCCCAGACAATATCACAACTTGGAAGAGTTTCTAGAAGTTTTGGCACAAAGGAATCTAATTAGTGGGTCATATGAGCAGGTGGATCCTTGCATGAGGAACCTTGGCATTTAATCACTGGCAAGACTCTTGAGCTCTTCTGTAATCTGGAACGGCACTCTTGTCTTTTTGCTGTATATTGTCCTCCACAGTCTCAGATGTGGTGCTGCTCATGAGGAACTCTTCCTAATTTGCTGCTGCCAGTATCACTGTAGCAGAAATATTTAGGTTGTAAGTATTTTCTAATAAGGCTTCTATTTGTGCAAGCTTCCAAAGGAAAGAGGCCACCAACAGTCCTACTAAAATATGATGTCTATGAATCACATCAAATGCTATAAAAGATCTCTTCCTTGGCCATCTACTATCTTACCACAGATATTTTTTCTTTAATTTAGATGTATTCTACCTACAAAATAGGCATTTTCTAGTACTACACTCAACAAATGCAGAATTTTTCAGCAAACTGACATCATCTTGTTGAAATGGTAATTTTTGCCTCCTCCCATTTTCCTCCCCCTCCCCCTCCCTTTCCAGTCCAAAGAGCAGT
>LOEQ01004711.1:123019-134094 GCA_001685075.1 Bramus lutescens | reverse complement strand
AAGGAGATGGTCCCAGCTTGTTCCTTGAGCAGCTGAGGAGAGGGCACCTCAACTCGCCCCATTCTATAGCCACACTGTTGAATATCTTGCATATCACCATAGAACCTTCAGCTGGAGATGGATGGAGATAGAGGCAGAGACCCATATTGGAGCACTGGACTGAGCTCCCAAGGTCCAGACTATATCTTTTAAATCTTGAGCTCAAATGACTCTCTCACAAACACAATTAAGCCTAGAGATGTTAAAGGAATGATTGGACTCTGAGGCATGTTTGTTGTAATAATTTAAGAGAAAAGCACTGAAAGACAGAATGGAGTCCAGGTACTTGACAATATGAATAGTGCTCCCATTTCAAAGTGCACTTGGAATTCTGGGAAACTTCTCTTTTCTTTTCTACACTCTACTCCTTTACTACAATGAAGGCACATTAAAGACCATAGATTTGATTCTTACACATGTACTTACAGTCAACTCCTTGATCAGTCTCTCAAAAGGAATGCTGCAGATAACAGGAGCCTTTGAATGGAATCAGTTCTTCAGTGATGTTGGATGCAAAGTTATTTTATATATTCTCAGACCTGGCAGGAGCATGTCCATCAGTACTACCTGTCTCTTGAGTGTCTTCCAGGCTGTCATCATCAGCCCAAGGAACTCCTGTTGGAAGGATCTCATGGTCAAAACTCCAAGGTTCATGGGCTTCTCCATTTCTCTTTGCTGGATACCATACATGTTAATGGATATGATTTTCCTTGTGTATCTATCCACCAAGAAGTCTAGCAAAAATATAACACAAAAAAGAAGTTTTGAATTCTGTTCCTCTTCTCCAGGACGTGAACTATAGTAGGATAACTGTATATGATATTTGGGGTGTTACTTGAAGTATTGTTTTCTGTGCTTCTGGTCAGTTCCAGCAGTTTCATGATTGTCATATTGTAGGGACACAAGAAGCATGTTCAATATATCCACAGTTCTCATTCTTTCCCCAGAACATCCCCTAAGTCCAGAGCCACCCAGAACATCTTAATCCTGGTGTGCACATTTCTGCTTCTCTATTCACTCTCTTCCATCTTACAAGGCTGCGTTGTTCTTTCACATAATCTTAGCTGGTAGCCAATGAATATTACAATCATCATTTCTATGTGTTTTCCTACTTTAGGCCCCTTTATCATGACCCATGATAACACTATTTTCTAATGCTACTTTTCTTGAATAAGGAATATAAAAACACTATAATTTTCTAATAAGGGCATAAATTATATATTTTCAATAATGCAGAGTAGCTAAGTACTTAGTCTTTCCTGTCCTTTAATATCAACATAATAATATAAGGGAAGATCATTTTAATGGTATGATCAGTTCACACATTAATAGTAGTGTATTCTCTGTTAAAGACTATGTCCTAGTGATCCACAGGTTCTTAGCCACGCTCACTGTGCTGGTTATAGACTCTCCTTCATCGAATGTTCCTTTAAACATATCATAATGTGGTTGGTTTCTTCTGCCATATTTCTGCCCCTGTTGTACATGTTGGCCATTCTTGTCAGGCCAGTCACTTTGTAGTTCATGGGATTCATGGCTGGGTGACATCTATTTTTTTTTCCATCCAGAAGAGAACATGGCATCTTCTATCATTATGAAAGCTAACCAGTACAGATAAAGCTTGCAAATCAGTACCTGCTTGAATTCTTCATGGTTTATGACTCAAGGATATTGCAGTTGCACATGTGTACTCATTGTTATATTTGAAACCATGTGCAAGCCAAAGACAAATGAACTCCTAACACTAGGGATAGGGAGGAGATAGATATGAAGTCCTAGCACTACATGAAATGTGATTGGCATTTGATAGGGAAATGGAAAAAGGGAAGAGAGTCTTCCACTTTAACAATGTGGTCATAGTTAGGATGAGCAATTTCATCACGTGACAATGCAAACAAGAGTACTTGAGCAACACAAATTTAAATCTGTTGGCTTAAAAATAAAAGAACATGAAGTAGGTTTGAGTTTTGTTTGTTGTTGTTGTTGTTATTGCTTTTGTTTGTTTGTTTGGTTGGTTGGTTGGTTTGGTTTGGTTTTGAGTTTTCAGGACAAGGTTTCCCTGTGTTGCTTTTGGAGCCTGTCCTAGAACTCTCTCTGTAGACCAGGCTGGCCTCAAACTCACAGAAATCCACCTTTAAAAGATTAAAGGCATGTGCCACCATTGCCCAGTGAACATGTTTGGGGGTAGGCAGATGGGGGTAGATCTGAGAAATTTGGAGAGGGGAAGGTTGAATATGATGAAGATACATTGTCTGAAATTCTCAATAAGTTGATTTGAAAAATGTAAAAATAAAATTTGTGGGAAGTCATTTGTATTTCTAATGTAAACTCCAATAGGTGTTTAGGTTTTCATGTGGTTCCTACAGCTGTAAAACAGAAATGAATCTGACAGGATGTTGTACCCTTCATAACCAAGCAATACCTTGTTTATAGCAATCGTAAGCAGTGTTCCTTAGGTCTCAGATCCCTAAAGGGATAAACAGACATGGTGGTCAAGATGATAGGATGAGAGTACTGATATCTGTGAAGACAATAAATGCAGGAACCACATTCATAAAAGAGGTAATGTCCTCACATATGCATACTGTGTGTAGAAATTATATGCAGAAGTAGAAAAAATCCCAGGGAACCAATTCTAGCAATTTTGATGAAGAGATGAGCACTGTTAAATATTGTTACAAATCTTTATGTAGAGAGATCTTCAAGGTATCAGCCACCAATTTTTAGATTTTTTTAAGGTAATCTACTGATGAATCAGACCCTTCGATTGACATCTCTCAGACTACTTTAAGTACCCTTGATTTGAGGAACTCAAGACCAAACAGTCCTCTGGTATATAGAAGGAACAGTCATCAGGTCATTCTAGATCCTTTCAGCATTTCACAGAGACTTCATAAATCTTAATGTCCAACTTAAAAAGACAGTGTTATCATGACTGATGGTGAAGCCACAGCCTTCCCCTTCAGGGAACTTTGCTGTAATCACTGCTGTTCTAATGTGAAGACTAAAGATCTCAGTGACCCTGGTGCACATACACAAATAATCTCTTGATGGCACTAATCTCAGCATAACTGTCCCCTACATGTTGTGAGACGCAGAGTAGCATCTCATTTTGTCATTCCTGCCAGAACTCTCGATGACAAAAAGACTGTACCCATTGAAGGTTTGCGATTGGTTGTTATGTGAAGTTTATGACTGAGTTACAAAGAACCATGGATTTGGGAACCATGCACATGCCTGGCAGTTACTAGTGTAAATACAATCTCTATATTGAAAGTAATTTTTTGTGTGGAAATGAAAACTGGGTCTTCACTTTGTTTTTATACCACCAATCATGTCTTCTTACTCTTGCTGTTCCTACTGTGAATGATAGGCTGAATATGTTGCCTGTGTAGGACCCAATAAAGTGGAGATTCCAACTACAAGGATGGCTATACGTTTAAGAGAGTTACTAGAGTCACACAGTGAAGACTAGAAAAAAAACAGCAAAAATCCAAGTCAAGATCCCAGAACATTGGAAGAGCTCAATATAGTTTCCAAGAGTTTAAAGGTAAAGTTCTCAGTACACAGCCCTTCCTAGGAATAACCTGCTTCTTCCAGGTAGATCCTAGCTCCCAAAACTTCAAGAAGTTCCTTAAATGGTGCAATCAGTTTTGAAGCATGGATTCAAACACGGATTGCATGGGAAAACTTTTTTCCAACTATATCAGTAAAAGTAACTATGCTAAAATGAGTTAAATGGAGAGTGAAGACAATGAACACAGAAAAATAAAGGAATTTGTGGAGAACAGCAGCATGTCAGCATGAATATGAGGAAATTACTTTTTGTTGCTGTGGTAAAATATCCTGACCAAGCTGACATGTGGAAGGCATTGTTTATTCAGGCTAATGATTCTAGGGGGAGCAGGTTTAAAAGAGGGAGAAGACAAAGGGGGAGAGAAGCATGAGAACAAAAATAACCAAAGCAAGAGGACAAGAGATCTGATTCATATCCACACAGGAAGCAAAGAGAGGGAAATACAAGTATGGTGATGCTATAAACTCTCACTCCTTCCATCAAGGATCCACCATCAATATATTTTATAAATTCTCCATAGAACACCACCAACAAGGAACCAAGCATACACATGCTGAAGTCTATGACAGGCATTTATCGCACCTTTTCCTTTTCTTCATGGCCCTGTGGATAACTATGACACAAAATGCATTCTGTACAACTATAGAAGTCTCAACACTGTTCAAAAATTTCTCCTGAGACTCAAGGCAATGATAACAAAAACAAAAAGAAAAACAAAACAAAAACTAAAACAGCAACAACAATAACAACAACAAAAACCCTCATGTTAATGCTTCCAAAATAGACTGAGAGAGAATATGAATTTCAATCCTAAGAATAAGGAACAGGGGAAGTGGGCAGGCATGGTGAGGAAATGTTTCAAATCAAGAAAGAAGCTTAGCAGAGATATCTCCAAACTCTGTAGCTCCAAATTTAGTTTTAGAATTTAGGATCAAGGGACTTAGAGCACTACATGCCTCCAATTTTGTTTCCCATAACATACAACATTCTTTATGGTTGCTGTTAAAAAGTCCCTCATTTCTTCTGAAACCTCTTGAGCCAGTCTTTAAAGTCCACTTTGCTCTCAGCCCTACATTTCTCCAGTTTCCAAGTCTTGCATTCTGCTTACAGCACTAAACTGTTTTTCCCATTCAGATTTCCAAGCTGTTCCACAAATAACAGGGTCAGAGGTTTCACAGGACATTGCACTGTTTGGTAACAATTTACATGTTAGTAACTTTCAGTTGCTATGGTGACAACATAACTAAAAGCAGTTTACAGAAGGAAGAGTTTATAAGTAATTGATGCATAGGGACTGCTCCTCACAACAAGGAGACAGAGCAACAAGCAGCAGACAAGGCAGCAGGAGCAGGAAGCAGAGTAGTCACATTTTCAAAAGCAAACGGAAGCAGAGAGGGAAAACTGTAGGTGCGCAATGCTTTTAATATCAAAGTCCTCTTTAAATGAAGCATTTTTATCCCCCAAAAGTTGCATCATCCAATCCTCCCAGAATGGTATGAACAGTAGAGCACCAAGTGTTAAAATTCTTGAGGCAGTCAGAGACATTTTTCACTCAAACCAATAATTTTCCATCTAATAAACCTTGATCCTTAGCAGAATAGTTTTCTAGTTTTGTACTTTTTTGAAGTAAATTACTAAAACTCAGAGAGTTCTGGGAAATGAAGACTTACATGTTGGTCAGAAGCAATGATGCTTTCTATGTATCGTATAGAATCTATGTTTATGCTGCCTTAAAACCTTCAAAGAAGAACACTTACTGGCCAGGAAGCAAATAATAAGTCTACTTTTTCTGTTTCTTCCTATTCTATATAATTTTCATATTGTAAGATTAATGATCCACATTTTTCTCAGCAAAATAACGGTGGATTGATCCAGTTTCCACTCAATGCATTTTTATAATTAAACCTATTTTAATAATTTTCTTCCTTTATTTTGCATGCCAAGCACAGTTTCCCCTCCGTTCTTGCCTCCCATATTCTCCCCCACCCACTCCCCTTTCCAACTCCACTCCCTTATACCCCCATCCCCACACACTACTCTTCTGTCTTTATTCAGAAAGGGACCAGGACTCCTGTGAATAGTGATATTCTCTGAATCCTGTGTCACTGTCGTTTTTCAGAGACCTTGAGCATGTAAGGCCTCTCCAAACACTGTCTCTTTGGAGACACTCACAGAAAACTCACAATTGAAATTGGTAATTAGCTATCAAAATAAGTTCTGGAAAAGTCCTTGACTCCCAATGCTAAATAAAGCTGTCATTGCCTCTGCAGAAGAAATGAAAAGTTCAGTTCAGAAGGGAGGTAAGGTCAGAGCCACAGACCTTTATCTCACAGTTGAGACACCTCCATCATAATGGTGCTGGATTTCAGGATGTCACAAAGTGCACACTGAACAGAAGGATCTACGTTGAGAAGCAGTCAGGTGAGCAATTTGTATTTAGTCTTGGAAGAAGAACTGGATAAGAAGGGAAGTCTGATTACATGCCCGTATCTGAAAAAGCTGAAAAATTACAAATTGCGAATTTAGTCTTGAGATTATATGAATAGCTTGCAATTTAAAATTTTCTTTCCAAAATTTTGATCTATTACTAATCATTTGACTTAATCATGGGACTAGTAAATGAAAGCATTTAAGTATGAAATTAGTATTACTAGTATTATTATTAATAATTTAATTTCTTCTCTGTGTACGTGTGAATGTGTATGTGTCCATGGACAAGTACACATGCATTTAGTATCAGGTTCGGTGTTGGGGGATAGTCAGAGGACAAACTTAAAACTTAGCTGTTCTTCTTCAGACACATTTTACACTTACAAATTTTTATTATACCATCCTTTTAGACAAAGTCTCTATCTGGACTCTAATTCTAGGCTGGGTAGTCAGCAAGTTCAGTGGATCTTAGTGACACCTCCACTGCAGTGCTTAGATGACCGATGTATGTTACTAAACACAGCTTGTATGTCTTGTGGAGACTCAGCTTAGGCCCTCCATATACAAAGCAAGAACTTTACCAACTGCGCCCTTTCCCTAACCTAGTAATAACTTTTTAGGCTCCATTATTGTATTAAACATTATTTTTCCTATATAATATCTAAGAATCAATGTAATAGCTATGACTTCAGAAATCTAAAGGCTAAAGCAGGAGGATTGCAGAAACTTCCAGTCCAGCTTGCATTACAAAGTGAGGCCCTTTGTGAAATCCTTCACCAAATAAATAGAAATATGAAATTACCAATTAGCTGTATACAATCCTATATTGTGTCCCTGATAATAGTGTCCTGCTAGGGTCTTAGTGAAGGGTGGGGTTATGAGGATATGTGTACAGATGTATGTTAACCTATAAGAGACTGGAAAGCTGTTGATCTGTGTTGTGCTTTGCCTAAGTGGAATCATATGTATAAATCTTACATTTTCATTTCAGTTGTTTTGTGTGAATTCCTTGGTCTTTTACTTACATTGCTGCAGAGAACAGCATCATGAGAACATGTGACTAAGTCTAATGTTAAAAGGCACATTTTACATATATATGAATTGTGAACTTTGAAGGCAAAGCCACAAGTGTTGGATGACTGACACATGGTTTTGTGTATCTTTTGTTACACACATTCTCATATCCCAAAATGATTGTTTCATTGTGATCACAATGTCTGTGTGTGAAATGCTTGCTGTATCTACATCCATACAAAGAGCTGCTGTTTTCTACAGTTTTTACTTGTCACATCTGCTACTGCGCTATGACAATAGACAATGGATCCTAAGAAATTCAGACATTTATCATTTGTTCCTTATTAAGAGTGCTCATTTTTCAGAGACTTCTGTTGAAATGATTCACGTCCTATCATGTTTTTGTCTATTTAGTAAGAGTTTTCTGCACAGAATACTTCCTGAGTGAGTTTCTGTTCTCCCCAGTTCTTTCCTCATGTGAACAAGCATGCATGACTATAGCCATGTCTTTCTGTGAAATTTGATGAGACCTAGTTCTTTTGGTAAAGTCTCAAACATCACTTTATGACTAGTGAGTATATGATTAGGGGGTTTTGCTGTATGATAAACATATTATATAAGAATAGATAAATATTCACATTGTTGTGGGGAAATAATTTCATTTTCTTAGGTTTAAATTTCAGATGAGAAATTCATGGGTTTCATACATGCTGACTTTTTATAACTATTTATTTAAAAACAATCTTTTTCATTTTACATACCAATCTCAGTTCCTACTCTCTCCCCTCCTCCCATTCCCTCCATTTTCTTCCCACCCCACCCACAACCCAGTCCTCAGAGGGGGTAAAACTTCCCATGAGAAGTCAACAAAGTCTGCCAGATCACTTTAAAGCAGGACCAAGGCCCTCCCCATTATATCTAGGCTGTGCAAGGTATCCCTCCAAAGAGAATGGGTTTCAATAAGCCAGTTCAAGCAGTGGGGATAAATCCTGGTCCCACTACCAGTGACCCCCACAGCTAGCCCCAGCCATACAACTGTCACCCACATTCATAGGGCCTAGTTTGGTCCTATGCTAGTTTCCCCACTGTCATTCACAGTCAGTTAGCTCCTATTAGCTCAGATAAGCTGTTTCAGTGGATATCCCCATCATGGGCTTGACCCCTTTGTTCATATTATTGCTCCTCCATCTGTTTGACTGGAGTTTGGGAGCTCAGCCCAGTGCTTCACTGTGGAACTCTGCATTTGCTTCCATCGGTTGCTGGATGAAGGTTCTATAATGACAATTAAGGTAGTCATTACTATGATTACAGAAAAAGCCAGTTCAGGAACCCTCTACACCATTGCTTAGGATCTTAGCTGGGATCATCCTTGTGGCTTCCTGGGAATTTCCCTTGTGCCAGGTTTCTTGCTAGTCCCACAATGGCTCCCTAGATCAATATATCTCTTTTCTTTCTCTCCCTCTCTGTTCTTCCCTAATCTCGACCATCACTTCTTCCCTCCTTTTTCCCTTCTACCCTCTCTTCTTCCCCCATCCCCACTCTCCCAATTTACTCAGGAGATCTTATCTATTTCCCCTTCCCAGGGGGATTCATGTATGTTTGTTTCTCTTAGGGTTCTCCTTGTTACCTAGCTACTCTAGGATTGTAGACTATAGTCTGGTTATCCTTTACTTTATGTTTAATATCCACCTCTGAGTGAGTCCATACCATGTTTGTCATTCTGGGTATAGAGTACCTCACTCAGGATGGTTGTTTTCTAGTTCCATCCATTTGCATGCAAATTTCAAAAAAAAAACATTTTTTTGCCAAGTAGTACTACATTGTGTAAATGTACCACATTCTCTTTTTCTATTCTTCAGTTGAGATGCATCTAGGTTGTTTCCAGGTTCTGGCTATTATAAATAATGCTGCTATGAACATAGTTAAGCAAATGTCCTTGTAAAATGGTTGAGGATCCTTTGGGTATATACCCAAGAGTGGCATTACTTGGTCTTGAGGTGGGTTGATTCCCAGTTTTCTGAGGAACTGCCATACTGATTTCCGAAGTGGCTGTATATGTTTTTACTCTCACCAAGAATGGAGGAGATTTCCCCTTCCTGTGAATTTTCTCCTATGCTGAGGAGTTGTATTATGGTTTCTTTATGCCCTGTTATGACTTGTAAATAGCAAGTCGTTATGAAATTTGGAAGTGAGCCACCTTTCCATTTCTATTCACTGCTCATTGCTTCTCAAAGGCAATTTGGTCTTACTAGATCATTATTATTATTATCTCATAGATTACATCATGATCACAGTTTCTCCTCCCTCTCGTCCTCCAGGTCACTCCAGCCCATCTCCCCTCTCCCCAAGATCCATGCCCTCACCAACTTCTTTCAGAAAAGAGCAGGCCTCCCAGGGACAACCAAACATGGCATAATATGTATGCTACAAGAAGACTAGATACACACAATCACATCAAGCCTGAGTGAGGCAATCCATTAGGATAAAAATGGTACCATAAGTAGGCAGAAAAGTCACCAACCACCTCCATTGCCATAGCTAGGAATCACACAAGAACACCAAGCTACTCAACCATAACATATATGCTGAGGAATTAGGTCAAACCCCTACCATCATATTCTTAATCTTGACAGTTCTAATAACAGTTTCTGAAAGACTTCAGTAGTAACAGTAACAAAGTATTTTTGAGGTGGGGTCTTGTTATGTTGCCCACAATAGCCTTGCAATCTTGAACATATGTAATTCTTTCACACCAGCAAAAATATTTTTTAAAAAAAGCTACAAAAGTTCAAGTCACCATTTTGATCAGAGAATTATTGTTTGCCATAATTTAGGTGGAAATGTGCTAAATGACAAAATGGACCTCAAGGATTTGGCAATAGGAATAGTATTCTTACTTCAGAGCACAGTTGGAATTCTGGGAAATCTTTCTCTTTGTTCCTGCTACCTCATCCATTACCACACTGAACAGACATTAAAGACCAGAGATGTGATTCTCATACACTTCTTCATAGAAAACTTCTTGATTATTCTTTCTAACAGAATGCTAGAGACAATAGGAGCTTTGGGTATGAAAGGGTTCTTCAATGATTTCAGCTGCAACTTCTTTTGTATATTCAAAGACTTGGCAGGAGCATGTCCATGGGAACCACTTGTCTCTTGAGTGTCTTCCAAGCCATCACCATCAGCCTGGGTGACTCCTGTTGGAATGGTCTTAAAGTCAAAGCTCCAGAGCATTTTGGCCTCTTCACTTCTCTCTGCTGGATTCTCTACATATCAGTAAACATGATTTTCCCTGTGTATTTGTATACCAAGGGGAACAACAATAACCTGACACATAAGAATGATATGAAATACTGCCCTACTGTAGGTCATGATGAATTTGTGGGGTCATTATATACAGCTTTCTTTGTTATTCCTGAAATTTTGCTTTCTATTCTCATTATCTGGTCCAGCAGTTCCATGGTTTTAATTCTGTACAGGCACAAGCAGCAGGATCAATATTTACACAGTTTCTGTGTTTCCTCTAAAACATCCCCCAAATCCAAAGCTACCCAGAGCATTCTGGTTCTGGTGTTCACCTTTCTAGGTTTTTATGCCCTCTCCTCCATCTTACAAGGTTGTGTTGCTCTCATATATAATCCTAGCTGGTGGCTGCTGAGCATCACAGCCATCATTTCACTGTGTTTTCCTATGTTGGGTCCCTTTCTTATGAGCCATTATGCGACTGGACCAAGACTGTGCTATTCCTGAGTATAGAATTCAAAATTTCATAACTGTATCATAGGTATGAAGATTGCATGATCTCTTACAGTATCTAAAATTTTATGTTCTGCGTGTCTTTCAAAACATCAACATACAACTAACTCCGTAGTCATTGGTCTTCCTAAGGGACTCTCTACTACGTATGTGGATTTTCATCTTGTTGAAACTAGTACCTGAGGTAACATAGCAGAGGTGAATGCAGCAATGATGTAGGAGGGTCATCTGTCTGTGTGTTACTTTCATTGGTTAA
>LOEQ01004711.1:102695-115697 GCA_001685075.1 Bramus lutescens | reverse complement strand
TCTCTCTCACACACACACACACACACACACACACACACACACACACACACACGTTCATCATAATGGCGCCCACCCAGGCCACATGACATAGCTTGTCACTGGTTTATTTTCCAAACTTCTCTTGAAAAGGCAAAGACACTAAATGACAAGTTTGTTTTTAGATTTTCCACTTTTATTACAAATAGGTTTTATCCTCATACAATGCACTCTGGTTATATACTGCCCATCCTCTCCTCCTCCAAGTTTGTCCCCATCTTCCCTCCCATTCAGTTCCTCTCTATTTCTCTCATTAGAACAGAACAGGCTTCTAAGAGGTAGCAATAAAACAGAACAAAATAAAATTTAATAAGATAAAACAAAAAATATAACTTTGACGTTGGAGAAGACAACTCAACAGAAAGAAAAGAGCATCAAGAGCAAGCACAAGAATCAGAGACCCTCTCGTTCACATTCTCGAGTCCCCTAAAAATACTAAATTGTACTTTAGTAATATACATTGCTGTAATATATCCACAAAGGACCTGATGCAGACCCATGTTGACCTGTGTTTGCTGCTTCAGTCTCTGTGAGTTCATATGAGCTTTGCTCAGTTTATTTAGAAGGCAATGTCCTTCTGGTGTCCCCTACCCCCACCCTGGCTCTTACACTCTTTCCACCCACTCTTCCATGGGGTCCCTGAGCTCTGAGGGGAGGGATTCGGTGGTGACATCCCATTAAGAGCTGTGTGTTCCAAAATTTTGAGTTTAGGGATAGAACATATTTTATGAAGATTATATGAATCAATGTGATTTCTAACACAATATAAAGGGACAAACTTACGTTAGAATTTTATTTTGATCATTTTTAATTATGTGTATGTATGTGAGGATGTATGTATGAGTGAAGGTTCTCCAAGAGGCTGGAGTATTAGATCCCCCTTCAAGTCGGGTTACAGGCAGTTGTGAGCTTCCGGAAACTGAACTTGATTCCTCTAGAAAGGCAGTATGGGCTTTTTATTGTTGAGTAACATTTAATTCCCTGAATTAGAGACTTCTTACATGACTTATCAATACCATGAAAAATAAAGTCCCTAAATAGATGCAAGCACGAGCTCTCCTTTTATTCTCCCCCTTCTTACACTGGAGCTCTGATTCTGTCAGAAGTGCCTTTTTTGAGAAGATAAGATAAAGGCAATAAGAACTTTTAAGCAATGTGTATCCTGAGGCACTGTCTAAAGTTTGAACCACGTTCTTCCAGGTTAAATGAATTATGGAAGGCCTATGTCAAGAGTCTTTCTGTCCATTCTCCTGTCACTTGCAATTAGAAACATGATTGACATGTGCCTTTTTATATTTGTTAGTACTTCCTCCTCATTTATTTCTTTCATTTATAATATCAGTAAGACATATCTCACTAAAGCAGGCTGTTCTTTGAATCCTTCGTAAACTGTTGTATTTGGCTGGCTTGTTTCTTTCTTTATTGACTGAAATAGAATGGCTTTTCCCCATATTCTCCAGGATGTGTGGGGTAGGCTTTTCTTTAATCTTTACAAAGAAACTTTCAAAATAAAAGACAGATTGGCACATGCTATACACATAAAGCTAATTGGCTATAATGCCCATCCATTTTCCAATTGTAATTACCACTGAGTTTAGTTGAAGGCACTCCTCATGTATTTTGAATAGGATCTCAGTAGTAAAGAAAAACATGCCCCATAATTTTGAGTAAGGCATCCATTCAGTTGATTGAGGTTCGTACTTTAGTCCCTTGGCTCTGTTGTTTTCCTGAACAGCTGGGCATCTTGTTGGCAAAAGGGCTCTCAGGAACTAGATTGTAGCTCCTCCGGGCCCTGGGAGTATAATTATATAATGATGTATCCTTAGCATTTAGGGGATACAAATCTGAGATCGGCTTTAAAGCAACTGTAGGCTCTTCGTGGTCTTTTAATTTATGGATATCCGTACATACAGTTGTCCATGCATTCTTTACCATCTACTGCTAAATTTATTTAGCATTAGCATTCCAAACCATCAGTCTGGTAGTTTGCTGCTCTTTTCCATGGGTGTGGAGCGACCATGGTCTGAAAGTTTGGGAAGACGAAAGAATAAAAACATGAACGATATAGGCGAATTTCATCTGCCTATCTCCTCACTATCTAGGGTTGCACTAATACCTTTGAAAACAAAGTGAAACATACTTTGAAAAGGTCCTTTTACTTTGTGACAATATACCTTTAATAAATTAAATAAGTGGCTAAGATAATGTGATAATGTGCAAGAATAAGGATAGGCATGTAGCTCAGTGTTGGGATGCATTCTCAGCATTTATGAGCTCCTTAGCTTAAAACTTTATTACAAATCCACACAAAAAACATAAAAAATTGAATTCAAGGAATGAGCTTTTCATTTTATCAAATTTTACATGCATAATAATTGCAGCACCAAATTAAAATAGAAAATATTTATAGCATTAGACTGAAAAGAGCATTATTTCATACCTTTAGTAATGTTGATATTTTGAAAAATACACATATGTGCATTTGAATGTGTTAAAATTGAATATCAATATTATAATTTAGTTTAAACATTTATTTTTCAACAATGTATAATCCAATTTAGTGTTGGAATTCTTTGGTTCATCTTTAATAAAGAAAACCTTATTTTAATTTCTAACCACTCCACATATATCAGCAGAAAATTATTAAACAGAAATTGTAGACTTGTACTATATTAATAAAAATTCAAATAAAAGAATGCTAGAAATTTCATGTCTGTTTGAAATCGATTTTTAGTGATTTTCAAATGTTTGGGCTATGAAAGATTTCTACTATATTATCTTCTTCAGAAAATTCATCTGGTTTATATTTGGTAACTTGTGAACAATTTTCTCTTTTTAGGAAAAAATGTAGAAATCATAAAATGGCTAATCAGTATGAAGGATTAATATTTGATTATTTACTTAAAACAAGTGTTTGTTCCTGACTCTAAGTAGTCAAAAACTTCGAATATCTTTAAATTCTTCCTCTTGTAGTATATGTGGTAGTTTTCTTCCACAACGTCAATCATTGACAAAGGATCGATGACCTTTGCTCTCCTTTGTCTCTAGACCTGTAAACTCTGACCTCTGCTTCTCAAAACTTGTTTAGCTTCTGAGAGTTAATTTTGGTTCCAGGTACATTTCCAAAGTGGTAGNTATAAATGACATTAGCAATTAAGAAGAAATCTGGTGAGATGAAGTGCTGAGTACTCATACTCAGTTATTGACCTGTTCATATAATTAACTTCCAATAGTGACCTTAATTAAATGTGCACATGTTACGTTTATTCATTTATAGTGCTCATATGAACCCTATTTGTTTATACATTATGTGTGTTTAATTTTATTCTCGTCTTCTATGAAGAAATTTGACCTAATCACAGAATATGGGCAGCTGCCATTTATTCACCAAAATTCAGCCAAGTCAAAAGGATCTATCTTTACGAGAAAATCCAAAATAATGCAAGACAAACTCAGTTTCTTTCTAGATAGCAGAATTTCCTTAAACCATGCATTTTTTTACACATTGAAAATTGTAGAATTGAAATAAAAGGCACAGATGGACACTTTTTGCTTCACACAAAGAAAAGAATATCATTTAGCCTTCTTATTAGTAAGTTTATCATAGATTAAAAAAGCATTTTTGTGGCTAAATAGTCTGGGTGAAGTCCAACAAATTAATTGGTCTGTCTATATTGCTAGATAGGCTTTGCCAAGACATTCTAGTGATTAATAAAGAAGGAGACTGGCCTCTAAAAGCTAAAAGATAAGAGGAAATAGCTTGCATTTTCAGTTTAATAATGACAGTCCCTGTGACAAGGTTGACCACCATAAACTAATTTCTTCAGCATTACTTAAGAGGTCTGAACAGTGACTGCTCGATTCGCTGTGGTCATCATTTTTGTATTAAAAATAACAGAAGGAGGAGGTAACACATATCCTTCATCAAGGCATTCATAAACCTTAGGGTGGGCGACACTGGCACTAATCATCTTATTAATCCCAAGAATATCGGGGTGTAACATAAGAAAGGAAATGTCTCCTACAAGGAAGCTCAAAAGGGGTGCCATATATTGACTTCCTCAAGTGCTGTATCATTTTGTCCTTTGCAAGTAGAGGAGTAATATCAATATATATTGTTTGCACATGTGATCAAGAAAATCCTGTCATCTAGGTCACTGTTTAGGTCTCCTCGATGATTTATTATGAATCTTTTCTCTCTCTTTTTTTGATAATTAAACAGGGATGTTTTCATGTAGCCCAGACTGATCTTGTATTCTTTATCTTTCTGCCTCCATTTTTCCAGTTATGAATTTGAGACATGGACCACCACCACGACATCTTGTTTGTTTTTCTCATTTTCAAAACTGAGACAGTAAATACCTCTAGATTGCTGAGGTTATCACTTGCAAAACTAGAAGTAAGAGATTCCTTGTGAATTTTGAATAATATTTGTTATCTGCCTAGCAGTTATTGGAAAGAGCTGAACTGACATTGCAAATTTATTATTTAATGTTGCCTTCACTTTAATGGAGATTTTCTGAGGTCCCAATTCATTTCTGAGGTGTCTGAGTACTGTTCTTCTATTCTTCAAATATTTATTCAACATCTTCCTGTGTTTTCCATAAATAAATACAAAAAAAAGTAACTGAGTCCTTAAAAAGCTGGCTTTCTTCTTGTCTGACTCAGCATTTTTCTGTTCACTTGATTTCATATGTTTGCTAAAAAAGGGCCAAATTATTGAAATCACAAAGAGCTCTTCAGGGATGAAAGTTGGCCATGCAGCAGGAGCTATGGGAAATTTCCAGCTTTTGGAATGTTCACTGTAAAATTGACTGCTGAGGAGGCAAATGCTACTGAATACAGGAGGAAAGGAAGGGTTAAGTTGTGCATAGGTATGTTTTAAAACAAAACAGGCCCATATCTCAAAGTTAAATATATGCTTTTCTCAAATTTTTATCCTGTCTTTCTTGCTTCTATCTGCAACCTCAATCTTCAAACATACCAATGTTATTGTATCAACTCTCTTTTCTCTTTTTATTGTGTGACATGAATGCCTCAATTTAGATTCTTATTTAGTACTTGTTCATAGACGGAAGTTTCTGTTCCATCCTGTCACACAATTTATCAGTCCCAAAGAAACACACAGAGGCTTATATTAATTACAAACTGTTTGGCCTATTAGCTCAGGCTTGTTGTTAACTAGCTCTTACAACTTAAATTAACTCAGAATTATTATCCATGTTTAGCTCTGTGGCTTGGTTTCTTTCCTCAATAAGGCATTCTCACCTTGCTTCCTCTGCATCTGGCTGGTGACCAAACCACGTGGCTAAATATAGATATGAATTATGGCTTAATTTAAGTTGTAAGATCTAGTTATTAATAAGCCTGAGCTAATAGGCCAAACAGTTTGTAATTACTACAAGACTCTGTGTGTTTTTTTTTAGGGCTGAACAGTTACAGGACCAGGAGGGACAGAGACTTCAGTCTACACTTGTTTTAATGTACCAATACCTTTTCCTATGAGCCTATAAAAAGACAACCAAGGAGAGTGCCCTCCTTAACAGGGAACAGCTGCGGACCTTTCCTTCCTCACTGGGTTGTAAGAGAAAATCATCTAACCACATTGACAGTTTTCCGAGTTTCAGACTTTCCATTCATAGCAGTCTTCAAGCATGCCTTAATTAATTAGTAATTAAACTGTTTTGGGCAAGGATATGTATGTATGTAGAAATGACTGCATTGCTTATGAATTTATGCATGAATATGCACATATACATTTGTGCACATGGAGTTTGAGCTATATTTTGATATTGGATGTCTTCTATTGCTCTCTATATCTTAGTTTCTGGAATAAGGTTTCTCACTGAACTCAGAGTTCACAAATTGGCTAGACAGGATGGACAGCAGTCTTTGGGGATCCACCTGCCTCTGCCTCCCTAGAGCAAGGGTTATAGAAATCTGTCACCATATATATCTTTTATGTGGGTGTTGATGATCAGAACTCATGTCTTCATGTGTGTGTAGCAAGCCTTTTGACTGAGCCATCTCCCCAGTCCAAATCTGGTTAT
This sequence comes from Bramus lutescens, assembly GCA_001685075.1. Lineage (NCBI taxonomy): Eukaryota > Metazoa > Chordata > Mammalia > Rodentia > Cricetidae > Bramus > Bramus lutescens. Next base: position 109,611 of record LOEQ01004711.1, on the reverse strand, counting down.
ACGTAAAAAGTTAACAGGAGGACTTTTGAGAATTGCTGATGTCTAGGTCTCAGTTTAGAAGTGACAGAGAATTTGTAAATTGATTGAAATAAGACCATATCAGGAAGATTTTAAAACCATCAAGGTGATTGTGTTTTGCATTCACATTATGAATGACTTGCTATTATGTTGTTCTTTGTTTGCTTGTTTTGATGGGTCTGTTTATAGCAGCAGCTTAATAGACCTATTTATGTAGCCCCAGAAAAAAAATACTGATACACAGACATCCTTCGGCATATTTATTATCACAAACCCAAAGAAGGGATGCATACATTCATAACTTTGATTCATAGTCACTCACATATATTATCACAGGTATACACAGATTTTAAAGTGTGCAGGGACACTCAAAAATACAGATATGGGTGGACAGAGTCACAAAAATAAAGATTTGCCAATAATTGGGACATTTGAATTTTCACAGAGAGAAATGGCCACACAGATATGCAGAAGGATGTCATATCAAGCTATAAATGTATGTGTCACCTTTCAAATCTTAACATTAGAAATGTTTATGCTTATTTTGTACAGAATGATGGGATGCCACTGGGAATTATCTGACATTTCTCTATGGATACCAGTTAGATCAACATGGCGCAAGCTCCCTGATTTCTCAAAAAGACAGAGAATCGAGAAAGCATGATAGCAGTTGTAGCTACAAAGCAAGAAAACACTCAAAATGTCAATGACAAAATCAACATCACTGTTGGATTTGGCAAAGGATACTGACAGACAAGCAATTACCACATAAAAGGAGCCATAGAATTATAATTCATAAATAATATTTGAAGTCGGGCCTGGTGGCCTTTATTGAAGCAGAAATGAGCAAAGCTCAGTGAGTTCAAAACCAGCCCAGTCTACATAGTAAGTTCTAGACCAGCTGAATCTACGTAGTGATCTCCTGTCACAATTACTACTATTACTACCTACTACTACTACTACAGTTACTACGAAACAGTTGAAGAGCATCATACATTTGTCAAGGACTTTCATTTTATTTTCAGTTTATAATTAATATTAGCCTCTGTGTGTTTCTTTGGTACTGAATGACTGGGGGACTGGGTAGAACAGAAAATTCTGTCTAGAAACTTTCATAGTTTAAATATCAATTTATTACACTTATAAAACATATAATAGCATAATATTACCATATTATTAACACAATATTAACATATTATACATACAGTAACACAAGCTGGTTCTTAGTCTTATTTGATCATATGAGAATCTCCATTTCATAGATTTATCATCTTGATATTATAAGACAGGAATTGACATTATGATTATTCTTATGTTATAGATGAAGATACAGAGGTTCAGAGAGATTAAACATTTAACAAAAGGTACTATGGAAAAATTAATTTCTAATAAAGAGTGAATTTTACGTCAATGATGGTTGGTAGAAAAATATGACTAAGTATAAAGAGAAACATTTAAATTGGACACCAAATATCTACCTCTTGAAATTAAGCAGCAGTTTGCTTGACTCAGATAAGCCTGTAATCAAATGTTTACAGATGATAATGAACTAACTTCCTCAACTGCACAGACCAATGTCATGATAACAGTGCTGGGACGCTGTCCTCACCACTGGACTGTGAAGACAAATTCTGGTTCAAAAGTGTTCTAATATATTCTGTATCAATCATACTCTGTAAGTTACAAGACCCACTCTGCCCCCAAGCCTTTCTATCCCTCTGCAACCTCAGAGGAGTCTCTGAAACACAGGCTGAAAATTCACAGAGAGGTACAAGAGGTAGGCTGCTCCAACACCCCCACCCCATCAATCAGACTCTACAAGTTACAAGCCCCATCTGCCCCCAAGTACTCCTACCCCCCTCAACCTCAGAGGAATTCTGAAACACAACCTGCAACTATACATAGAGGACCAAGAGAAGAACCCTGAAGCACAGGTTGTGACTACACAGAGATGACCAAGAGAGGAACTCTGAAGCACAGGTTGCATCTGCACAGAGTGGACCAAGACAAAAACAGAAGGCCAAATGAAACCTAGGGGGATCCCTGAGACACAGTGACAGCACAGAGTAAACCAAGAACAGTTCCCAAAGATACAGACAATCACTGTAAGGATTGGACAAAGAGGCAAAGACACTGCCAGCACCAATTAGTGGAAGAGATGAGTAGCTGCCAATTTATTCATCAACCTAAAAAGCAACATGGTAACATCAGAACCCAGTGGTCATACAATAGGAAGACTTGATCATCTTAACCCAGAAGAAGCAAAAGAAATTTATTTTAAACAAATTTATGAGGATGATGGAGACCTTTAAAGAAGAAGTGAAATATTCCCTTAAAGAAATTGAAGGAAAGACTAACAAAAATTGGAAGAAATTAATAAATCTCTCAAAGAAACCCAAAAGAAAATCAATAAAAAAAACCAAACAGGTGGTTCAAACTGTTTAAGACATGAAGACTGAAATAGAAGAAATAAAAAACACAATCTGAGGGAGTTTGGGATATGGAAAATCCGAGTAAACAAACAGGAACTACAGAGGCAAGTGTAACCAACAAAACAAAAGAGATGGAAGAGAAGATCTCAGGTGTTGAAAATAATATAGCAGAAATAGATTCATCAGTCAAAGGAAACATTAAATCCAACAAATTCTTAACACAAAACATCTAGGAAATCAGGAATACCATGCAAAGACTAAAACTTGGAATAATAGGGATAGAAGAATGAGAAGAACTCCAGCTCAAAGGCACAGAAAATGTGTTCAACAAAATTGTAGAAGAAAACTTTCCCAACCTAAAGAAGGATATACCTATGAAGGTACAAGAAGCTTACAGAACACCAAATAGACATGACAAAAAAGTCCCTTAGCCATATAAATAATCAAAACACAAAACATACAGAATAAAGAAAAAATATTAAGATCTGCAAAGGAAAATGTCAAGTAACATATAAAGGCAGACCTATCAGAATTATACCCAACTTCTCAATGGAAACAATGAAAGCCAGAAGATCCTGGACAGATGTGCTGCAGACACTAAGAGACCACGAATGCAAGCAAAGATTTCAATTACATTCGATTGAGAAAACAAGATATTCCATAACAAATCCAGGTTTAAACAATATTTATTTTCAAATCCAGTCCTACACAAAGTAATTGAATGAAAATTCCAACAGAAGGAAACTTGCTGCACCCACACAAAAAAAGATAACCTCACATCAGTAAACCCAAACAAATGTAAACACAAACATTACCACCAAAAAAATAACAAGAATTAAAAATCACTGGTCATTAATATCTCTTAATATCAATGGACTCAATTCACCTATAAAAAGACAGGCTAAGAGAATGAATATGAAAGCAGGATTCAGGCTTCTAATGTATACAAGAAACACACATAAACCTCAAAGACAGACATTACTTCAGAGTAAAGTTCTGGGAAAAGATTTAAAGCAAATGGACCTAAGAAACAAGTGGGTTTAGCTATCCTAATGTCTAACAAAATAGACTTCAAATCAAATCAATCAGAAGACATGGATAAGGACATTTTATATTCATAACAGCAAGAACAATCAATCAACATGAAATCCTGAACATCTATACCCCAAATATAAGAACATCCACATATGAAAAAGAAACATTAGTAAAACTTAAATCACACATCAAACCCCAGACAATGATGGTAGGAGACTTTCACAACCCACTCTCACCAATGCACAAGTCAACCAGACAGAAACTTAACAGAGAAATAAGAGAACAAACAGATGTCAGGACTCAAATGGACTTAATAGACATCTACTGGCCATTCCACCTGAACACAAAATAATATACCTTCTTCTCAGCACCTCATGTAACCTCTAAAATTGATCACATGCTCCATAACCAAGCAAATCTCAACAGATACAAAAAAAATAGGAATAACCCTCTGTACATTATCAGATCACCATGGTTTAAAGTTAGAATTTAACAACAATACTAATAGCTTAAAGCCTACGCAATCATGGAAATTGAACAATGCTCAACTGAACCACCCGTGAGTCAAGGAAGAAATAAAGAAATTAAAGACTTAATAGAAATGAACGAAAATGAAGCCTCAAAAAAATGAAGGCACAAAGAACACAAACCTATGGGACACTATGAAAGCACTGATAAGAAGAGAGTTCATAGCACTATGTCCCTGCAAAAAGAAAGTGGAGAAATCTCATACTAGTGACTTAACAGCACACCTGAAAGTTCTAGATCAAAAGGAAGGAGACTCACTCAAGATAAGCCGATTACAGGAAATAATCAAACTAAGGACTGAAATCAATAAAATAGAAACAAATGAAACAATACAAAAAATCAATAAAACAAAGAGCTTGTTCTTTGAAAAAATCAGCAAGATAGACAAACTGTTATCCAAATTAATCTAAAGGAATGGAAAGAACATCCAAATTAACACAATCAGAAATGAAATAGGGAACATTACAAGAAACAAGAAGGGAATCCAGAGAATAATTAGATCATACTACAAAAACCTGTACTCCAAAAAGTTGAAAAATGTAAAAGAAATTGAAAATTTTCTGGGTAGGTACTATATACCAAAATTAAGTCAAGATTAGGTGAACAATTTAAAAAGACTTATAACCTGTAAGGAAAAAGAAGTTGTTGTCAAAGCCTCCCAACCAAAAAAATCTCAGGGCCAAATGATTTCAGAGCAGAATTCTACCAGAACATCAGAGAAGAGCTAACATCTATACTCTTCAAAGTGTTACACCTAATAGAAACTGAAGGAACATTGTCAACCTCTTTCTATGAGGCTACAGTTACCTGATACGAAAACCACACAAAAACTAAACCAAGAAAAAGAGTTACAGACCAGTCTCCTTCATTAATATGGATGCAAAAGTACTCAATAAAGTATTGGGAAACTGAAGGCGTAAGTCATAAACAATCCCACACCAGTTGGGAATTAAAGGGGTATTTNTCTACTCTCTCCATATCTCTTCAACATAGTTCGTGAAGTTCTGGCTAGAACAAGGCAACAAAAGGAGATCAAGGGGATTCAAATTAGAAAGGAAGAAGTCAAATGTTCGCTATTCATACATGATATGATAGTATACATAAGTGACCCCAAAACGCTACCAGGGAACTCCTATAGCTGATAAATACCTTCAATTATGTGGCAGAATGCAAGATCAACTCAAAAAAAATTAGTAACCCTCCTATATACAAATGATAAAGGGTCTAAGAAAGAAATCAGAGAAACATGACCCTTCACAACAGCCACAAATACCATAAAATATCTTGGAATAACACTAACCAAAGTAGTGAATGGCCTGTTCAACAAGAACTTTAAGACTTTGAAGAAAGAAATCGAAGAAGATGCCAGAAAATAGAAAGATCTCCAATGCTCTTGTATAGGTAGGCTCAACATAATAAAAATAGCAATCCTACCAAAAGTAATCTATAGATTCAATGCAATGCCCATAAAAATCCCAACACAATTCTTTACAGACCTTGAAAGAACAAGAATCAACTACATATGGGAAAAAATGAGGATAGCCAAACTAATCCAACATAATAAAGAAACTTCTGGAGGCATCACCATCCCTAACATCAAGCTCTATTATAGAGCTACAGTAATGAAAATAGGTTGATATTGGCATAAAAACAGACAGCATGACCCATGGAATTGAAGACCTGTATTATAATCCCCACACCTATGAACACCTGATTTTTTTACAAAGAATGTAAAACTATACACATATAGAAAACATCTTCAATCAAGGGTGCTGGAATAACTGTATGTCAATGGGTAGAAGAATGCAAATAGTATCTACACCTATCCCCATGCACAAAACTCAAGTCCAAATGGATCAAAGACCTTAACATAAAGNTAGTATCTACACCTATCCCCATGCACAAAACTCAAGTCCAAATGGATCAAAGACCTTAACATAAAGCCAGCCACACTGAACCTCATAGAAGAGAAAGAGGGAAGTACACCTGAACGCATTGGCAAAGGAGACAACTTCCAAAATATAACCCCAGTAGGACAGATACTGAGAGAAAAAAAATAAGTGGGATCTCCTGAAACTGATAAACTTCTGTAAAGCAAAGGACACAGGCAATGAGAAAAAAAGCAGCCTATTGAATGGGAAAAGATTTCACTAACCCCACATAGGACTGATCTCTAAAATAGATAAAGAACTCTAGAAATTAGACATCAAAATTCCAAATAATCCAATTAAAATGGGGTGCAGAACTAAACAGTGAATTCTCATGAGAAGGTTCTCAAATGGCTAAAAGACACTTAAGAAAACGTTCAACATCCTTAGCTATCAGGGAAATGCAAATCAAAACAACCCTGAGATACTATCTTGTAATAGTCAGAATTACTAAGATCAAAAATACCAATGATAACTTATGCTGGAGAGGATGTCTAATTAGGGACCATTCCTCAATTGCTGGTGGGAATGCAAACTCATACAACCACTTTGGAAATCAGTATGGTGGTTTCTCAGGAAATTGAGAATCAACCTACTTCAGGACCAAGCAATACCATTCTTGGGAAAATAGCCCCAAAATTCTCAGTCATACTGCAAGGACATTTGTTCAACTATGCTCATAGCAGCATTATTTGTAATTGACAGAACCTAAACACAACCTAGATGCCTCTCAATAGAAGAATGGATATAAAGAAAACGTGGTACTTTTACCCAGTGGAATACTACTCAGTGGTTAAAAAAATGACACCTAGAAATTTGCATGCAAATGGATGGAACTAGAAAAAAATCAACCTAAGTGGGGTAACCCAGACCCAGAAAGATAAGCATGGTATATACTCACTCATAAGTGGATATCAGCTGTAAAGCAAAGGATAACAAGCCTATAGTCCATGATCCTAGAGACGCTAAGTAACA
>LOEQ01004711.1:86982-99170 GCA_001685075.1 Bramus lutescens | reverse complement strand
GTGGCTGGCTGCTTTGCTTTTTGGGTCTTCAGGCGAGCTTTACTTATTAAAATACAAATGAAATGCCATTACAAATTTTTATGTGCAATTGTTCTGATCTATCCAGAAAACAGTTTCTAGATAATCATCTCCTTCTGACTCTTAAAATATTTCTGCTATTGAATCCAAATTCTTTTGATTGCAAGTTGACAATACTATGTGATGATGAATATTTATTACATTCCTGAGAAAAAATTGCTTAACTAATTGGATGCAAACATATATACAGTTGTGTGGGCTTATAAGTCATTTCTCACATATATATTTCTCATACATATATATATATATATACACTTATGTGTGTGTGTGTGTGTGTACATGTGAATGTATGTGTTTGTAAAATTTCTTTAAGACACATACGCACATGGAATCAGATATACTTTCTTTATCAGAAAAAGAGGAATCTGTCTTATAGAAACTTAATTGTCTATTCATATGTATATTTAATCTCTTCTGTCCTAGAGAAATTATTTAATATTTGAACTAGGAATCATTTATAAGAATAGTCAATGTAGCATTAAATGTAAAACTCAAAATAATTAGAATTAATTTAAATGTTCTATGACATGATGATAGCTAAGTAATTGTTAGTATATACATTTATGGGTAAATCATACAGAAATGTAAAATGAATGGACTATTGTTATGTTTTAACTTAATTAGATCAAAATCAAAGGGTAATAGACCTAATAAAATGTATGTACATATAAATATTATATTTATATATATTACAAATATTATATGATAGTTAACAAATTATTAAAATGCTAAAGAAAGATAATCTGTGTGAGGAAGAAAATATTGTAGACTAGAAATAAATTGTATGGTTGGAGAAGCTTTCCTATGTAACTCAGAGCACCTGCTGAAGGGCAGACTAAGATACAGACTCTGGAACTCTGAGTATCTCTCAGCTTTCTTTTATCTGATCAAACAACCATTGCTAATGTACTTTTGACAAAGTTGATTTGGGGGGGGAGCCGTTAGAGATTTATGTATAATGTCCTGTTTACTTGTGGTTACAAATAGTATCTGAGAGATAAGATAAAAAAAAGTTGTCTTTGAGAAGTGAAATTTCCTACACAGTGTTGTGGAATATTATTTTAAAATGTGTTATATTTGTTTATGCTGTGGAATGTTTGTTTAATGATGAAAAGATGTCTTGCATTCTTTTATCTTGCATTTGCTAAATTCTGTGAATTGGTTCGTTTTGCCCATCTAAAATGCTTGATTAATAATGAGCTGAATGGCCAATAGCAAAACAGGAGAAAGGATAGACTTGGCTGGCAGACAGAGAGAATAAGTAGAAGGAGAATTCTGGCAGAAGAAGATCTAGAAACAAGAGGAGGAAGACATCAGGGGTTAGCGACCCAGCTCCATATCCAGTCACAGACTAAGAAATAAAGAAAGATATACAGAAATAAAGAAGGTAAAAGCCCAGAGGCAAAAGATAGATGGGATTATTTAAGAAAAGCTGGATAAAAACAAGTCAAGCTAAGATTGGGCATTTATAGGCAAGAAAAGCCTCTATGTATGATTTATTTTGGAGATGTGTGGTAGGCTTCCCAAAGAGCCAAAGAGCCAAGAGAAAAAAACCAACAACAACACAGACTCATATATTTGAGCCTTGAGTAGTTGATTCCTAACTGGTGGTACTATTTGGGAATTTAGTAGCATCTACAAGTAATATGGCCTTCCTAGAGGATAGGACTCACTAGGAGTGGTGTAATGGTCTAGATAAAACGCTGCAGTGTAGTTCCCCAAGTGTGAGACCACAGAGGGCCATGACAGAGGGAGAGGGGAGGGGGGAGAGGAGAGAAGGCCACAGCCACCTCTTCTGAAGAGAGACAGGGCAGAGATAGCACAGGCTGGAAGTGGTAAGAAGATCCTCTTGCCTCAGAGGAAGGGGTGGGCGGGGCTTGTCTCTTAAAGGGACAGTACAAACCACTACATTCCCATCTCTTTTTTATAATAGAAACATAGGAGGTTAGACACAATAGGTAAAAGGAATTGGGACAACGGATTCTCATGACTGCTTCCTGCTTATTTGTGGGCATCATCTTGGGGGTGGGGGGGGGCTGAGAAATCTGGGTGCTGGTCACATCCAAGGATAGCTGGTCTCTTTGCTCCTGTCTGGTGTTTGTGATAATGGAAATGTCTGTTGTCTCTTAGACCTGTTTCAGGTGTTGGCAAAACAGAGGACAAAGTTAAGTTTGGGAAAAAATCTTAGGTTCAGGGAATTGAGAGGGGTGTATCTGACCTGTTTAAGGTGGATTCTGTAATTCACCTCCCATAAGAATTTTGGAGGTTTATGAAAACATACGTTTTATACAGCAGCATATTTTACCAGAATGACTGCAACAGATATTTTTTCATAATGAAGAGTATCTTTAGGACTACGAAAGGCAGCGCGTGCGAGAATTTTGTTATCTTGTATCTTATTAAAATTTGTTTGGTGAGGCTGTCCTTTTAAATGACAAAATCTCTCAACTGTTAAACTGCATCAGAGATCTTTGAGAAAGATAAAACTTTACTTGAGTTATTGATTTAAAACAACAGAAAGCTTACTTGGTTGGCACCTAAAGCTACCCCCTTAGGGTCCTCCATAGTTGCTGAGGTTTGTATTTGCCTTTTGCCGTTTAGTGCAGGGCCTGGAAAAATCTGTGGGAAGTCAAACCTACCTTGGCCTGAGCAGCTAGGCTGTTTATTTCCGTGATTCTGTACACTGTCTGGAGATATTCAGTTTAGAGGAAAGGCAGTTTATCCCAGTGGTCAGTGCTTGACAGTTGAAACAAATTGCAGATGGATGTTGTTTTGTGCCCATTTGTCTTCTCTTGTCTTTGGAGGAAGTAGAGGTGCTGCTTCTAGGAACTACACCTGTCTCTTTTGTTACCAAAAGTTTTTTAACAATTAAATATTTAAATGCCATATTACGGCACACTACACCCGTCTGTGCTTTATGTGCTACCATACAGTTCACGAGCCAGGCAAGGGGCTGGAGATTGAAACACACAAAGACTCACAGACCAAGACACAGGTCATCCTTGATGCCAAAATGCCCTAAGAATGCCCCCTTTATTGTGTCCAGGGGCAGCCTATATAGGGATAGCCACGCCCCAGCCAAACACATCAGAAACCATTCCCCTGCCATCAGGAACTCTTGAGGGTCTTGTGCTCAGAGAAGCTGTAGGCACTCAGATCAGGGGAAAACAAGTTGCTTACAAGAAATTCAAGATCTGGGGGTTCACAATTCCCAACACCATATTCCCAGATCTATAAGCAGTTGAGGGCTGTTTACTGGGTAGAGGTAAGTTATCGGATCTGCTTGGAGAGCTGGGTTCAAGCTTGACTGTACTGGCTCTCAACTTAACAGGTAAGATTTGCACTTGTAAAAGACAAAGAGAAGAAAAAACTGCTTGTAGTAGAAGCTTAACAGAAGAACTGACAAGATTAGACAACAGCTTAATATATTCTAAAGCAGGGTTGGATTAAACATATAGCATTTTTGTAAGAGATTTAAAAGTACATACCAATTCTTTGCTACTCTGAAATTAGATGTAATGGACAGACACTTATAACCTTTAACAATAAACACAGGTGTATTTAAGTTACATATACACAGTGAACAGGAATTGGGCAAAGTAGATACTTTTGGTAGACCTTAACAAAGGCATGCCACTGCACAAAACATACATGCAAGAGTCAGCACCAAGGAACCAGACAGGGAATGCCACAGTAAAGATGGTAAAGACTTGGTCACCTGACCTGGCCCTCAGTTAAGTTGGTGGTGAGGTCACCTGACCTCAGTCAAAATTGTGGTGGTCACATGTTGAATGGAGAAGCCATGATTTTTGAGCCATGGGAGTTTTAATTATAATAACAAGAGAGACCTAGAGGTGTCATTCACCCTGTCATTGTGCTGGCATGACACAGCCACGGCAGAGAGCAAAGGCTGGAATTGAAAACAGCTGCTTTGCAGATCCAACTAATCTCGTTGGTTTCCGTGGGATCAGGGGTAGTGGTGGCAGGGGTAGAATAGAAAGGATAGGAGCGAGAGGAAAAGATCATTTTCAGACAGGTGGGGAAGGGGCAGACCAGTGAGAGGAAAAGCAGAGTCGGTGGGACACCGGCAGAGCATTTGCAGGTGGGTCACTGATATCCTTGAGGGTTTATATTCCATAGCTGAAAACATGAAAACCCACAAAAACAGTGAACAAACACTGCAAGGCCTGTAAAAGAACTTCTCTCTACAAGTGGGGTGTTAATGAAACCGACTGGCCCCAGTCTGGGTGACTCAGAAGCCAGAGGCTAGAGGCTATCCAGGATGGGTCTCTCACAGCAGGGACCACTTACAAGTGGTATAAAAGAAAAAGAAAAGAGTGTTATGGGGTTCCCTTTTATATGCTGTTATTACCAGTAATGAATAAAGAAAACTGGCTTGGACTGATGGGGCAGAATAGAGGTAGGCAGGGAAACCTAAACTGAATGCTGGGATAAAGAAGGGCGGAGTCAGAGAGATGCTATGTATCCCCACTGGAGACAGATGCAGGTAAGCCACAGCCACGTGGCCAAATACAGATTAGTAGATATGGGTTAAATTAATATGTAATATGTTAGGCAATAAGAAGCTAGAACTAATGGGCCAAGCAGTGATTTAATTAATACAGTTTCTTTGTGATTATTTTTGGGTCTGAACTAGCTGGGTTGCTGGGAACCAACAAGTGGCCTCCCTCCTCCAACAAAAGAGAAAGAAAAAAAAAAAAACAACCAAGGGACCCAGGGACCCAAAGCGAATGCACCACTCAGCATGTGCAATGCTAGCACAGGAGGCTTAACCTGGGTTGTCCAGTCATGTTTTTAGCTATGAGAAGCAACCAGAGATGAATGCCAGTGAAGGGTTCAACTATAGCCATGAAGGCTATGGTTGGGGAGCAATCCTCCTGTTTCTAGGAACACCAGAGGATTGTTGGGAGGTCAATGATTAATTCTTCTGGTTTGGAAAAATGATTAACCTGTCTGGAAAGGGAAAACTCACCACCAAAGCTGCTGGTGTGCATAGAGATCAGCACTCAGTCGGGGCTGTTTTGAAGAAGGTTCCACGTGTCCTCAGCCATCCCATCTGTGGGTGGGAAGGAACATGGAGAGAGCCTAGCTGAGTCACGGAGCACCTATGTAATGGTTTAGATAAAATAGTGCCATTCCCTGAGGGGTGGCTGTGGGCCACGTGGAGCAGCTGGGTCCCACGTGAGGCCTCTGTGGGTCTCAGGCAGGTGGGAGGCAATGGGTGAGAGACACAGACAGAAAGGCATGCCATGCAGAGTGAGTTTGGATATAGTTTATTTAGTGAAAGGGGAGGGAGAGAGAGACAGAGAGACAGGGAGAGAAGGGGCAGAGGGCCACAGCCACCTCTTCTGAAGACAAATGGGGCCAAGTCAGTGCAGGCTGGAAGGGGAAGGAAGATCTGCTTGCCTTCAAGGAAGGGGGGAGTGGGAGAGGTTTATCTCTTAAAGGGACAGGACAGACCATGACAGATGACTTCAGTTATTATAGCTTACTGCACTTCCATTTCACTCACTCTGTTTCTTCACTGATAGCTTTCATGGCCATGCTTCCTCCACTATGATGGACAGTATCCTCTTGAATTAGGTTATCCTTTAGGTTACCTCTTGTCAGGTATCTGGTTACAGGAAGAAAAAAATTAACTAATACAGAAACACTACCTACACTTTTTATTCTTTTGCTGAGAAGTTTCACCTACAGATCTAGAATAGATCTCCACAGATCATGGGTTTAGGCCCATAAATGTTACCTCTTATTTAAACTTGGGAAGTAGCCTCCTAAACTGTTGTCAATTTTTGAAATTTACCGCTTTCCAAACAAATGTACCTCTGAAATAACTAAACTGGTAATTAGGATCAAGTTTTGTCTTTTGTTTAAGGTCCAGATTTTCCTTGCCTTAATATCTAGATAGTGTCTGTGCCACTGTCTGGTCACTCACAGATGATTTCTGAGAACTGTGTTATTCAGCATTGATTTTGAGAAGAAGAGATTACAAAGGAGCCAGTTGTGTGCTTACCAAAAGTTGTTCTCATACCAGTGGGATGCAGAAAATAGTACAGCTGCAAATATGATCAGTGCATTTATCACGCAAGTTATGCTTTAGAAAAGCACATAGTTGATGTGTGAGCCTAGTTAGCCTTAATAATAAAAACCTGGAGTCAGATATTGAGGTAAAAGCTAAAAGATCAGAGAAGTAAAGGGCCAGCCGCAGTATAAGTCGCACCACATTGGGCTCACTCATGTTGTTAGCCACCTTTTTGGGGTGATTTCTGCCAGGCCCTAGCCTCAGAAGGTTTGTACATTCCAAGGTAGGGGTATGAGGATAAGAATTGTTAGGTAGGGGCAACAGAGATAAGAAAGAATTGCAGAGACAGGATAGTAACAGGGAGACCACTCAATCTCCTGCATACTGAGTTCTGAGTTTACCCTGTGGTTAATTTTCCATACACTTTTATATGCCAATACAAAAAGGGGTAAGAGAACAAAAGACTGTTTTAACATGATGCAAAAGACAACCAGAATGCTTACTTGCTTTAATACTTTGAGTCATCAAGTCATTGATTCATTAGAAAAGCATTCTGTTATTGAGGCAGTGAACCCATCCTAAACCAAGTCCTAAAGGCAGTTGCTCCCTAAACATTTTAATTTAAAAGAAGGAGCAGAAGTATGCCTGAATTCTCTCACCTATGGTTATGGTTGAGAGGATTCACCTTTATGGGCCATTTTAACATCCAAAACAATAACCACATCCTATGTCAGGGTGTGTAAGCACAGTTCTTGTCAACAAGAGCAAGCTGAAACTCTCTGACCTTCAGACAAGGTGGAATAGGATCACATTTTTGGGCCTCCACACCACAGTCACCTCTTTCCTTTCCAACTTTTCAAACTCAAAAGGGCAGAGCTCCTGTTTCCTCCCTTCCTAATCATTTCCCCCCTAGGTTCAGCCATATCACTTCCTGTCTGTCTGCACAGACCTGTAGCACAAATAACAAAAACCTAGAGATAAATATTGAGGTTCAACCTGAAGATCAGAAATGCAAAGCAGCCAGCCAGCAGCTCTTACCTTTACCTCAGACTGAAATGGCGATCCTGCTTCCAGGAAACCTCAGAATGAGACTCAGATGAGAACGCTCTCCTCCCATCTTCTATTCCTTTCCAGAGCTGGGATTAAAGGCATGTACCACTATCGCTCAGCTTCTATGGTGAACTAGTGTGGTTACTGGGATTAAAGTTGTGTTTCACCACTGCCTGGTCTGTATGACTGATCGGTGCTGCTATTTATCTCTCTGATCTTCAGGCAAGCTTTATTTATTAAAATACAAATAAAATGCCACTGCACAGACCTCCAGACCTCTATGGTTAACTCTTGGCTATTTTTGTGTCTGATCTCCAGGCAAGCTTGATTTGTCAGAACACAAACAAAATATCACAGCATGTACTAATGAGTAAAGAAGAACATTAGAGAAGGGATCCAGTATATCTTTATTGAGAAGAGAACATCTAAGATGATATCACCAGCTAAAGAGTATATGGCCATGTAAACATCAGGCAGGATCCCTCCAATTTATTCCATATGACATGTCTCAGTAGGTTCATGCACTGAGAAGTCTATCCTGTCTGTGCACCATTTCCTGAGTCTCTACCCTACATGGGAGCTCTATGCTGATTAAGTGCTTCTTTCTTCATGAAATGCACTCTGGTTTTTAAAGTTGTTTTTAAATTTATTTTTTTTTGTATAATCGAAATGTGAGTACATAGATGTGAGTACCTGTACCTACATAGACCAGAGGTGTCTGATCCCTCAGAAGCTGTGGTCATAGGGGGTTGTATAACACCTGTTGAGGGCTCTGGGCATGGAATTCAGGTCTGAAACAGTGGTAATTGCTCTTATCTACTCAGTCATCTCTTCAGCCCATTACCTGTGCTTTATATATCAAAAGTTTAGTCATTTTGAACACTTCTGATTTTTCCTCTATTCCTTAGAGTAAAATTATTTCTTTATGCATGCTTCCATTATTCCAGAGTGCTCTCTTTCTTTTTGGTATGCTCAGTTACTTGCCAGTAGCTTTATAACTACTTATCAAGGGCATGTATTAGACTCTACTGTAAAATGTCAGATATGATATCTTTTCCCTTTAATCAACTCCTTCAGTAGTGGAAATAACGGTCCCACAATTTATGAAGTTGAGAAAGTGTCAAATGGAAACATAGTAAAATCTCCAAATTTACAACAAATTCTTAATAGCAACCATTTCCTATATTGCATACAATAAAATGATAAATGAATAGTGAATGAAAGTTAGTCATCCAAGAAACTTTCCACATGTCTTTGCTATGGCAGTCTCTGAAGGAACCAAGTAAAGGATATATTTTAATGAATCTCAATACAATTTTCTTTTTAACTCAAAAAGTTTATCTTCCATAAAGCAGAAATGACATTCATCTAGTCTTTCTCCATTTATCACAACATATATTTAGACTTATACTTTCTACTCCCCCCCAATAAAAACAATGCATCTGTCTCAACATTGACTCAAATAATGATATTTTATTGACACTTGCCAAGTCATATATTGCATGTAGTGTTTCATTCATCTGGGACAGAGATTTAAAAATAATAGAAGTATCTATCCTCCCATTGTCCATCTGTGGGTGTTTGTGTTCATTACCATCTACTGCGAGAAAAATCTTGTCTGGGGATGGTTGCCAGGTAGTGAGTTCACTCAAGATGATTGCCCTAAATGGGATTCCTTTTATACAATCCTCCCTTTAAGACTTCGGGATAGCTGTGGAAGAAAGATCTAAGAGCCAGAGGCTTTGAATTATTTCAGGGAAACTGTCTTCCTGACACAACAGGGCAGTTACCCATGCAAACTCACAGAGGCTGTGACTACCTACAGTAGATATACTCAGTTTTAACCAGACTAAATCCCAGAATGGAAAAGGGGAAATAGGCAGAGCTATCTGTTCCTGGCTAAGAAGCTATTAGCAATTGGTACTTGTTGGGAAAGGGAAAATCCATTTTCCCTAATGGAATATCTCTCGGTATATCAAACACATGTCAGTGCAGACCCCTACCCAGGAGTAGTTGGCAAACACAAAAAGGATTTCATGATTTTTCATGAGATTTGTTTTGTTATTTTTTCTGAGGGACAGGGAGGATTTCGTTTGTGTTGATTTTC
Source organism: Bramus lutescens (assembly GCA_001685075.1). NCBI lineage: Eukaryota > Metazoa > Chordata > Mammalia > Rodentia > Cricetidae > Bramus > Bramus lutescens. The sequence goes on along the minus strand of LOEQ01004711.1, from coordinate 89,892 downwards.
ATTTATTTATTTTTTTTTTGTTTTGGAGAAAAAGAAAGAAGATGAAATTGAATGGTTTGGGTGGGAAGATCTTGGAAGAGTTGAGGGAAGGAAAACAATGTGATCAAAATATACCGTATGGTATTTTTAAATAATAAAAAAATCTGTAAAAAAACAAAGTGATATTAGTTACTGTCTGTTTTAAATCATACCATTTGGCACTGACATTTATGGAAGAATAATTGCTGAGCTCCTGAGTCTTTCTTTAAGGTATGCTACCTAAGCAAAGGTGGTTAGAATGTTTAGTAAGATTGTCAGGCTTCTGTTATGTAAATGACAAATATCAGAGAAGAAAATTATGAGGGATGAAAGGTTTTGACTTAAACCAATTCAGAAAACAGATTTATTTGTTTATTTTATTGAAGATATTTGGAATACAGAAAACTAAGTCTAATTTTCAGCAATTTCCCCACCCTTTTCTATGCATACAGAAAGGGAAAGAAAAGAGATATCAAAAAATTTTGGAGCTGGGAAATGATGCATCAGAAGTTTCTTACATCTGACTGTGTTAGAAAGGAAAATATCAGAGCAGGGACATCATACACTCTCCAACTCATCATCAATCTGGAGAAAAAAATGCTCTGTAGCTTCAAAAAGCAGTGACAGACTTGGACAAGAGGGAATTGTGATAAAACAGCATATTCTAAGAAACTAGGTAAAATACAAACTTTATAATTGAGAGCACTGAAGAAAGTGTATGGGAGGGGGAAATACCTTCTTCCTGCCTTGCCTGAAATCAAGAGAAATTAAAAAAGAAAACCTCAAGAGACAGTAACAGCAAGCCTGAGTGTTTGCATGATCCAGCTGTAAATTACATGGCACAGATGCTGGCAAACCATGGAATACTTCTGTCCTACCACTGACTACAACTGGTCAACCAAACAATTTTTCCAGGAAGAACAGAACATGCTGCTCTCCAAATAATACTGTCTCTAAATTCTGGAGACTCCACACACCACATCTTAAAAGCATAAGGAATTGGGGGAGGTGAACCATAATCATAATATATTATATGAAAAAAATATGTTTTCATTAAAATGAAGATTATAGAAGCACAGAAAGCAAAATCATAAGACTTCGAAAAGCATGAAGTCATAAGAATACCCAATAAAAATTGGCCAGACCTTAAGCTATGTGAAATATGACTAAGCTTAGTAAGTTAGGAGAGCAGTATGCTAAACCTGGTAAGACCAGACTATCCAGTTTGAAAGATAAAGACGGATGTGAACATTTTCATTTCACAGTTGGACATTGACACACACATGAAGAAGTTCAGGCCACCCAGCACATGTGGATTGGAGCAGTTGGCTGGGTTGAAAATATCCCAGGGTTGACGAACTCCTGGGAGAGGTTGATTCATGCTCACATCCAAGCAGAAATTTAATCAGATATTCAATCTGTTTGAATTCCCTCAAGACAGATATTAACTAATCTGTACAAACAGATTTGAACTGGAGATATAGGCAGCCTTCTGGCTTTTCCGTAGCAGAGTTAAATTCATGACAAGAAGCAAGAAATGAGAGCAAGGGATAATTATTTATAATAAAACAATACATATTGAATGATGCAATACATCTTTTTCTTTTACTTTTAATTCAGTTTTTCTTTTGGTTTTTGGGGTCTTTACTCTTGTATAATCATTTTGTTTTTATTTTGTAATGCTTTAATTAAAATTTGGATTAAGATAAAATGTTCATCTTTCCACTCTGATTCAATATAGTCTTTGAAATCTTATCTAGCACAACAAGACAAGACAATGCTATAGAATTAATAAAATTAATTCAAAGTGAGATGCCAGTTTGTCTCAATCTGGAGATGACTTGGTCACCCCTAGAAAACATTTACCAGGAAACTGTTTGGGGCAGGATGCAGACTCAAAGTATAAAGACCAGTAGTGCTCCTACATTGCAGTTATGGTCAGGCTGAGAGAATAACTCAGAAAAACAATCACATTTCCAATAGTGCATCTCTAACCCCTCTGCTGCTCTTGAGGTAGGGTGATCCTGAGGGTTGCAGGTTTAGTGAGAGACCCTGTCTCAAAGAAAAAGGTGAAAGGGAAACACCCTTCACAACATCTGGCCTTTACACCACCTTGGGTGAGTGCGTTCATGTGCACATGCACATGCACATATATACACATGCACACGCACACACACACACACACACTCTCACACACATTAATTTTATTTATTAGTAAATATTTAATCTTTTATTTTATAGATCCACTGTAGTAGAAACTATGCTTTGTACTTTTCCACATGAGTAGGAAAAAGTGTTGCTTATTTTATTTGACTTATATAAATCTACATCTCTATATTTACTCTCAATATATTTACTCCCTTTAGTCACACATTGCTTAGAACCTTTTGGGAACATAGCCATAAGATTTTCAATCATTTTCTCTGCAAAACCCTTTGGGTTTTTTTTTTGTTGTTGTTGTTTTGTTTTTTTTTTAACTTTTGCAAATGATTTATTCTGGAGCCTTAACACTAATTCATTTGAATTTCATTGATTTATTCAAGGGGTGGTGTATACATCTCAGTGTAAAAATCTTAAGGTGGTGGCAGTAAACGACAGTAGCTCTGGCATTCAGAAGCAGAAGTGAGAGGTTTGCAAGTTCAGAGACAGCTTGGGCTGCATAGTAAGGAACCTATACTTTAAAAGTCTCAGTATGTAGCATAGTCTAGCTTTGAACTTACTGTATCACTGAGGCTGGTCATTTAAGTCTTAATTCTCCTGCCTCTATCTGGGCTCTGCAGTTATAGAAGTTCATCACCAAACTCATCTTTAGACTAGTCACACAAGATAGTGGATTCTACTGCCTATACTGGCTTTGTGAGTGCCTAATCTCGTTGGATGCTCACCTTCTTA